>DWMG01003766.1:0-11559 GCA_018244855.1 Elbella merops
GAATAGAGGGAAATTTTTCATACAATTTGTCCAAGTCAAATCAAATTAACGTTGCATTTTTATTCGTACTCGGAGAAAATTGAAGTGTTGCCTATTTACGGAAAAAGCGAACAGAATAAATAAATTAGATTCTGTAAAGAACATTTTACGAAAAACAAATTAATTTCTCACCGATAAATGGTTGCTAAGGGACGTGACTAAAATTTCAAATTACGACGGTAAAGTAACGCGCGCACATTACTTAATTTAATTTATTACATAATTTTATAGGTTGCCAAATTAATTAAATTGTTTAATTTACTGCGTGATCAATGTGGTTTATAACGATTTCTCATATCAAATTGCCCGTGCGCCAGTGGCCTAAATTTTCTAACTCTAAAACTGCATGTTTTTACAGCCTGTCGTAATAAAATGGCAGCCGCCGACTACTGGCGTGCTACTTTGACAAGGAGACGTTATGAACTATTCATTTTATCATGTTCTTATAATAGTTCCGCATGAGCTAAAGCTTTTTCGTTCGATAAAAAATAGTGTTTTGAATATTAAAACTATTATATCTGATTGAAAAGATAGAATTGATGAATATATAGTTAACCATAATGTAAATAAAATTTCGTTTTGATACGTTACGAAATTTAGACGATAATCGGAATTACACCACTCGTATTATTTAGTATTATTAATTATTTAGAAGGCTAATAACCTTAATTTGTTTTAGGATTGTAGGAATAGTAATATTAGTATACATTAGTACACTTAGTATGAGCGCAGTTAGTATCCTTCCTGTTCATACTTTATGAGACACACCTTTCTACTTCTAAGATTGGAACTTGGACATAAACACAGACATTTTTTTCAGACAAAAATTCAATTATTTCACGGTAAAAAGAGGAAAAATATTGCTGGTACTTCAATAAAGGTGTAATACAAAAAAAATGCGTAACGTAGCGAGATTCCGAGACATAATAAAATATGTTTTAATATAGATAAAGTCGCGAGTAAGTCTCGCTATTAATAAAAGGTCATAGAATAGATATCCCCTGAGTGTTCGCGGGTGAACTGTAATATTTCTTGTCAGGTTTTCCTTGAGACGATGAATTTCCCGAAGGCTCTATAAAATGAAACATCCTTAGGAAATATATTAAAAATAAACTTTCTTTATAGTTTTCATTTAATATTATTTAATACCGATAGTTGCTTTAAGCGATACTATGCGGCCAACCATTAGGAAAATAAGCTAATGCTATGTAAACAAGTATTATCTATGATTGTGTAGACAAATATGTAGTTTCAATACTTCTCAGTACACATTACCCTTTCTCCCAAAAAGAACACATGAGCATAAAAACAGTTTGTAATACACCATCATACGTATAAATAGTTCATACATTAAATGCGTGCGTACACATACCATTGTATCAGTAATTTCGGAGTGAGTTTATCTTCTCAAAAATTATGTTACGAATATTTTAAATATATAACAAGCTTCATGGTTTTGCCTAAAGTGAAATATGACAAATTAATAATGAACGAAGAATGAAAAACGAAGGAACGTAACAAACGTAACATCACGTCTACAATCCCCAAAGGTGTGGCAGAGAAGTGCAATACACTCCCGCGTTTCACCAGTTACGTTTACGTCCCATGGAATAGGTGGCGAGCCTACTGCCAAGAATGAACGAAATGTTTAAAGTGTAGGTTTTAACCAGGTTTTTCAAAAGTTATTTTTACAGTGAAATAGGGTTCAAAGCAAGAGCTAATTTAAGCCTTAAACTATGCTTGTTCTGTTATATTAACACAAACATATATATACGAGTACATGCGTATTATCAATTAGTTTTGAAAAAGACCTAGAACTTTCATTTGATATGGTCTTAACAGACTTCTTGGCCTGTTTTTGTTTTATTAATAATATACTTATCTATTAAAGGTATCCAGAACCTAGCCTTCTTAATGGAAAAATGGAAGTAGTCCATTGGGATTACTTCCATTTAATTGAAAACTGTTCTAAACTCTTCCGACTTCGCCATTTATTGTCGCATCCTAAATCTATTTCATTATTCCAGACTCAGTGACATTTTTTCTATATTAATAACCGTTACACGTCCCAAAAATAATTAAATATCTTGTTACCCCGAAAGCAGCCATCGGATCCCAAAATCAACATCACGAGAGTTTGTGTTATGGTAACCATAAGAATGATCAACTACATATATAGATACTTTTTAGAACCAGACAGTTCTATTGTAGTCATGATACAATTTTTTATTCTCGACGAGAACCAAACCCGCAGTTCCCGGGACAGCAGTCACTCATGAACCACTGAACCGACTGTCTGATCAAAAGTTTAGGACCTATTCAAGATATATGTATATTTTATTCACGACCAGAGTTCTCTAGGTTATCTAACCCCCACACTATAATCTTTTATCCCTTCTATTTCTTCTTAAGGCGTCTGGAAGATATTGCTATGTTAGCAATAATACCGCCCTTCAATCTCTATTGCGCAAGAATTTTTGTGTAACATACCCATATATGTATTTACATTATATACTTTTATATTTTGTTATTACATATATAAACCTTGTAAAAAAACTACCGCGTGCCGTAGTTTTATATCAAGAATATATTTTGTCATTTCCTTTTTATAATTTCATATTGTATTACGTAATCAAATTATTCCGTGGTAACTTTAATGTGGTAAAATGAAAATTGGTAAAACCGTCATCAAATCGCATTATGTATAATTTGCTCAATGCGGTCAGACCCTTCAATTAAAGTAATACACATCGTACCACCAAAGTCGATGACTGCGAATATCATCATACAAATGAACGTTAAAACTGAAATAACGTAACGTAAATGAACTGTCCGTGATTGTCTTTTTGTTGTTATTAGTGGTCGAACAATGGTCGAAATTCGATTATTGTTTGTTTTTAAATTTGAACGCTGTTGAGGTTCTTCGTATTTTTTGTTAAGAGCAACGTAACTTCCGAAGATGTAGGCAAACGAATGGACTACAGGCCCACGTTACAGCAGTTACATTTACGCCCCACTATGGAATACTGGATTTTTGGTGATTTTATAGACTTAAGTATCGAATTATTTTTCACATCTTACCGCTGTTACCATCTAAATAACATTTCTAGGATACTAGAATAAAGTATCATTACTGAAAATATTACAAGCAATGATCACGATGAAATAGAATGATAAGCTCTGATCTTGCGGTTCCGTTTCAACTGCACGACCTCTCGTCATTAATAACCCGAAGCACAATGAACCGCCAACGTCACTCACAGGATCCGAACCCTTTCCTTTGTACCGTAAAACTGTTTAAGATAACGATGCATATCAGATTAGGTCAATAATATTTCTTAAACCTCAATCACACCTAAAACTTGATAAACTCAATTATACCTTAACTATCAATTTATTAATAGATCGGATTTTTGGGCAAATGTGAATTGTTTTGTAAGTAACTTTGTCTAGATACGATTGTTTCGATATTGGAATAAAATAGTGTCGACAGTAGTAAAAAGTAGCTTTTGAAAAACATAGATGTAATGATGAGGGTATCAAAATCTATTTCGTTCTGCTTTAATCACATTTTTATTAGGTTGTCCTCATATTAGAGGGTTTTTTAACAATATTTTTTTCACTTTTACAAGAAGTTTTATTTATCGTAGGGATATAATTTTGTGAATAAACGCCTGACAAGATTTGAGTGTAGAACCTTCGTAGTCGAAGACCGAATTTTAAATCACTATACAACCAGTTCTTAAAGAATGTATAAAAAAGCTAAACCTGACCACGTTAAGCCTTTCAATGTTTAGCTTTGTTTATTGGTTAGATGTTCGTATTTATTGATTCAGCTCTATGTAGAGTATTAGTTCGCATCAGATTCCAATTCTAAACCGGAACGAGTGATTTCAAATGCATGATCGAATGCTAGACACACCGCAATCCATTAGTGGTGTTTATAAAAAGTTTAATTAAACGTAGCGATGTTTTTATGCACGAATGATTTTGGAGCGGAGATAATTTTTCATTTAGAAAAAATATTTTTTCAAACGCATTTTAAAAATAGTTTGAATATGAAAAAATGGCTTATGTCAGAACTCTTATTAGCTGTAAACATGCATATAAAAGCATGTAGATATAATAATTTTAATATACATATTAAATATATTTTCAGTAATATCCTTGCGTCGGCATCAAACAGCTCCTTGACGGGAAGCTAAAATGAATCGTTGGCGCCATTATTGAGCTCCACTATTTAGTCATTCGGATAAGCGTCCCAAAAAAATGTGATAATTGTAATGTCTTTTTTGTATGTTTCTGGGCCTAGAATGCAAAAAAAATCGTCTTAATCCATACGAAATTTTGCTCTCTTATTGTTTGTTTATAGGGCGCAGAATGATTTTTCTATTTGCTTAATACAGTAATAGCGAAGTCAGTTAATATTAGTACGCCTTAAAAATTGTATGCTACACCCCACCACACTGTACCGCCCAGCAAAGTATCACAACCTGTCCCATAGCACCGTATTACTCTGTATATTATTATAATACTATACTTTCTAACTAAATGTATTTATTCTTAATAACATCGTATCCCAACGAAACACATCCATTTATACACCACACCATGAGATAAAATCGTGAACAATATAGATTCCGTTAATGATATTGCGAATGGCTTTAACGTTAACACAAACCGCATAATAATAAAAAAAACAAAATGCAAATAGAGCATTTGTTAACTCGTCGTTTTAATACACGTATTGAAATGTAAAACGGTATTTTGCATCGGATTCCAATCTCACCGAACGCGATTCGGTACAAGTGACTCCGGTACGACCATTGAACGCAATAAATATTCACGTTCCAATAATATTTGTATTACAAGAGTTTTTTTACAGCCGCAGTCAAATCTGGGTCGTTCTATATTAAGCCCCTATCATATATCATTTAATTTACGGCGAGTTTTTTAATTATATTTGTTATTAAACGTATAAACTAATTATTAAATTGAGACGATATTATGTCTAACTCTATCATGGTATAGTTCTTAAACAGCGAAAGAAAATATCAGTTAGGGCAGACCAGTTTTCTGTATGGCAACGTTAGTATCTCAACATGTATTGAAAATGCTGGGTATATTATTTTAATATTAATAGAGTCAGGTCTTCATAGTTACTTGATACGAGTATGTGCACAGGATGCGCAGATGTAACCAGGTCAACACATGTCAGGCGCTTTGTTGTATGAAGACAATGTTGATATAACTGTATAACTTAACATCATGAATGTACCAAGAAAGAGTAGATAGGAAGAGTCTGCTCTCTTGAAAAGAAGATAGATAGAGGGGTGTAGTACTCCTACATTTCGGCACTTATGGTACTCGTATACGTTCCGTGGACTAGGGACGATCCTATTGCTATATACCGAGCACAGGTCCACATTACGAGATGCTACTGAGAATTTCATGATAAAAAATCCAGTAATATAGATAAAACTATCGCAGTTACAACCACTAGACTTAGGTTCTCAAACTGATTTCGTCTATTACCCCCTTTAAGAAGCAATTATTAGAACACTCCCAAATCTCATCAGTTATGTTTACGCCATACAATAGAATATCTAGTGAGCCTATTGCCATATACCCCACGGAGATCCAGAGTCCGACAGTTCTTAGACAGTCTAAAATTTAAAAAAATCCAATAGTATCTACATGGGAATTTAAACAAAGCGAAAAGAAAACACCGTAGTGGATGCATTGTCAATAATTGTAATAAGTTCCTATGAATACAAATGCATTAGTAAGAAAATACTGTAGTAATAATTAGAGCTTAGGAAAGAAATTAAATGACTCGGGGGAGACAAATGACTATTTACCCTTAGTAATAGGCTAGCTAGACTATAAGACTGATCTGATAAGACCAGAGCCGTGGAATTACTGCGGAAACCGAGTGGTACTGTATAAATGGTTTTAGTAGAAATAATAGATATAAAAAAGATTAGGAACAAAACTATATTTATGTAGAAACGAGTGATTTGTATTTCTTGAATAAAAGATGGTATACATTCAATCATATTATTATATATTAGTAGTTTGGTACATCAATTTTGATTTTCACTCTGCACCGCGACCTCGTTGCGATCGGCGGCAACTCATGCAAAAGGATCTTGGATAAGTATGAACTAGCTGAGTTATACAGAAAAAAACATACGGGCCATAATCTGTATATATTTTTTTTCTCAACTGAGGCGTTATTTGCTGGCTTTCTATAGTAAATATCGTACTAATCTATGCCGTGGCATTATCTAGTCCATACGTGTAGATAGGCTACGGTGCAAGTAAGCCTACGACTGCTACGGCACCATTTGCTACGAAATCGCGCGGGTTTGGTACGGTCTGCTACGACGGAAAATGATCGGATTGTGCTTCTATGAAGATTTTTATCGTTGTGATACTAAGTTGTCAAAGCTCAAGTGTAGCAACAAGTATGTGCAAGTATTAGGATACTGGAAGAAATAACTATGAAGTAAATGTAAAATTAACAAGAATCTCCCTTCGAAAGTTTTTTTATATTTTACATTATGCATTTATGAAGTAATTTTCTATTATAAAATTAGAAAAATACAGAATATGATATCAATCAATTTATATATTATAAGAATAATCCTGGCGTAAACAACAGATCTGCCTATATAAGCCGACCGACGCGGGTAGTCCGGACATTTTGTTCGTGGCACTCGCGGTGGAAGGTTGTATGGGAGATCACGTGAGCAGTTTATTCTTATGTTCATTTTTCTTTCGTTTAACCTTATTATTGTTGTGTGTAATTTAATTGATTAATTAAATATAAAAGTGCAGAAGTTGTTTTGATTTCGTGTAATTATTTAATTTGGTTAAAATAAATCAGGTTCCTTATGAGTAATTGTTTTTTTTTAATATTATTCTACTTCTGATCCTAAAAATATTTAATATTTTCTTTATACTTGACAATTTTCTGCATTGTGATTCTTGCTGACCGCTGTCTCGACCGGATCATTTAGTTTCGCGGGGTTTCTAATATGTTCCAACCCAACTTTTGCTCGGGGAAAAGGAACCCAAGTGGTGGGGGAACTGCTACGAAGTCATTCCTTTGTGAATACCTACATTGTATAGAGGGAATACATACTTTTGATATGACTGTACTAAGTATTTTTATGAAGCTGTATAATAATGTCCAAATGTCGCAAAATCAGTGGCAGATTAATAATTATGATTTTGTTACTGCCTGATTTTTATTAATTAGTTGATCTTGTCGTAAATTAAAATTCTTCTAAACTTAGTTTGTAAATTGCTCAAATAATCAGCTACGGAGCAGACAAAACTAGTTATAAAATGACAAAAAACTGATTTTTTAAAATATTCTCGCCCAAAACTACATGAACGTTACTTGTTTGCTTTAAAATTAAAATCTCACTGCCAGCGCTTGTAAATAGGTCGGCTTATAGTGTTTGAATAAATAAGACACACTAACGGCGGCGGAAATTAAATGTTTGAGCGAGACGAATGTGAGGAGCGATACACACGGGGGAATCTGAGAATATTTTAATTCTATTATTTTTTTTACATTTTATATTTGTACAGTTTTTATTTAAAGCATTAAAGTATATACATACAATTCGCTGTTAGTATGTTTATTTAACATTTTTGTTATTAATACAATGGTGTTTCAACAGTTGCTTCTTAATCGACATGTTTTCTTTTTATTACCAGAGGTATTTAGTTCAGCTTTATGTACTCGTACATGCACATGTACATAGTCTTAAATTGGAAAGTCATGACTTTCAAATAATTTTCATATTCAATACTATGTTTCAAATCATGTTATTTGTCTGTCTACGACCCCCCTAAATTCCATTTGTTCACATGATGCTGTTATATGTTAAAAAAAATTGTAATTTAAGTTTTATAAAAAAAGCTCCCTAAGTTGTATAATGGGTATATTTAAGATTGCACTAAGCAGGCATATTCATTCTTCATAAATAATCATACCTATTTCTTCAGGAAAAAATGTAAGCCTTTGAGTGCATTAAAAAAAACTGCCGTGGTAATATCTTAAACTAATCTATTAATTTCACCCAACAATATTATGTATATCATAGAAGTCGGCGTGAAATTAAAAGTAGATTTTGAGAATTCACGGAGCGGATAACGAATACTTAGGCACTTGTTTAAAAAGAATTTTCTCCGAAGATGAGGGTCGCTAAGACATGTTCATTTAATTTTACAGGGGCTCGGAATAATTAGTTGCGATATGCTTAGGGTGAAACTACACACTCGAATAATACGACGTGAAATATCGTCCGGTTATAATTTTCGATGGAAGCATACAAATGTTGAACAGACAAAATGAATATAAAATTTGGTACCGTAGATTAATATGGCGTGAAATAACGCCTGTTATAATTTCCATGGTAACATAGAAAAGGGACAGACAAAATGAAAGAAAATTTGTGGAAAAGTTTTAATGACTCTTATTTCTGGGAACAGCCTGGATAGTTTTGAACTTATCAGATTCTCATCCTTTTGATGAGCTCTCGCCGATTGAACTGAGGCAGCGGTAGAAACTACGTATACCTCGGGTAAGTCGATATGTAAGGTGTTTAGATACTCACACAAAATTCAGTAGTAAGACAAATGCAAGGCTTTATGTATTAAGTTTTAACACTACCTTCATTAAGCTATTAGCCAGGACTCAAAGGTATGAGTATAACTCTCACATGGAAGTATCAAAATGAACTATAAATTAAAGATTTTTTTTTCTTCATTATCCGTTTTATAATAATGAATTGCTCATTTTATTATAATGAGTAATTTTTACCGCGTTTTCTTAAGATAGAGCTTCTACGACGGGTTCTTTTGACGTTATTTTTTAGGGTAATTCGTCATCTCGCCCGACATAAAATCGCCCGATCGGGCGACTTGACACCTTTCAAATTTACCTAATATTTCTGTCGTCAACTCGCATGTACGTACTTTGTATAAGCGTGCGAGATGTCGGGCGAGATGACGAATAACCCATTTTTTACTACATCGAAACCTTGGCGGAATAGTGTCTAGTGTTCCCCAATCACATGATCTGTGTCTGATGAAGAGAAAAGGTTTCACAAGTAATAAATTTAGTCAAACCATGAAAGCTTTTCGATATTCAGTGCCGACTGTCACATCCGACCAGCCAACATGTCGATCGGACGTCTATTTCCGTCCTTAGGGTAATCACGTTTGAATTTTGTACAGGTTACGTAAGGCGATGGAATAATTTAGGACGTACTAGATCCTATATTGTTTTCTGAATTTTGTAAATAAGGAAATAAAATTTTCCTGAAACCCTATTTAGTTTTAGTGGTATATAATTTTTAACACGTACATTTATCATAATATCGAACTAAAAATTTATTTTACCATCGTAATCAATCCTATTTTCGTTCTGCTGTTGAACAGGGTTTTCGGCGTAGAATGAGAAGGGCTAAGGTCACAGTTTACCACGCTTACCAAGTGAGAATTGGTTGTTATTATTTTATAACAGAAGCAACGTAATTTGGTTGGAAATTAACTGGAATGATAAATTGAATGTATTAAGGTAGGTTATATATATAAACTTCACAGAAGCGCTCCGTATGTCATTGCCCTACAACATTACATATTCGCAATCAATATCCTCTTATGGTAAACCTTATTTTAACCTGAAATTTTTTTCAGGAAAAAACTATAAAGTGCTCGTTAAAGTCAAACTGTAAACGACAAAAACTTCTTTAATAAAAAAACCTGTTTCAGCGAGCGCTTAAATTTACCATAAAAAATTCACAGAACACTTTTATCAAAATTAAATGACTTATTCAGTGAGTGTTGCGAAGGAGACTCTGATAGGTTTTTTTTTTCAATTATAAATATGCTTACACCCAACACGTTGTATCGACAACGACAAGCGAGTCGCGAACAGAAAATAGGAAGAAGAAAGAAGAATGCCGTAAATAATCTGGTTTTTACCGTTATTATTAACATCATCATTATTATTATCAATCCTTTTATTCGATTCTCAGAACGAAAATGGTGCACTGTTATAGTCTACAACGCTAGCTATGGTTATAGGCAGATTTCACTTTCGAGAAAATTATGGAGATCTGTAACGCATGTGGTTTTCCTAATTTTCATATTCATTAACTCTTAATATTCCACTGTTAAAACCAGATTTCCTCTAATAGCGAGAGGGTTAAGGCCATAGTTTGCCATGCTGTCTAAGTGCAGTTCACGTGCCTTAGAAAACATTTCTTTTTCTGGAGAACTCTAAAGTGTTCAGGTTTCCTAACTTTTTTACCTCTATTTTTCCAGGTTGCCCTCTATTTAATCTTAAAAACGCACACGACGCTTAACGATCAAAACATATATTTATGTAATGAGAATCGTGTATTATTATTTATGCATGTGAATATATTTATGCATATCATTTATCATATTTCCGGTTACCAATGCACAGAATCTATGTAGTCTGGGATCTGACGGCTACATGTGAGCTGCCCTAAGACATAATAGTATCATATATTAAATTTTATATTGTCAATAGCACACTAGTATATTACAATTTCATGTTCGGTTCCGATAAGCAAAATGCTTTCACCATTTTACCTTTATATGTAGATAGGTATAAACATATTCTCTCCGAACACCGTTTAGACTCCAATAATGAAGAAAAATTTATTAGTTTCATATTTAACGCTTGCAAATTACGCTTTTTCTTCCGACTTGCTTTACAAATATCAATACTGAAGGCTAAGCTAACTGTTGTTGCATTATTCTAGATAGCCTGCAACATTTTTCATGAATCTGGCATAAAATTACAAAAAATACATTTGCTAGTTTTAGATATTAGAGCGAATAAACAAGATGTTTTCAGCTTTATGAAATTAAATATAAATATCTACTTAACAAGTAAAACTGAAAATTAGTACATACATGTATAAATTGTTCCAGTATACAAACATAAGCCAACTGTTCCCAGAATATAGACTTTTATGGGATTTTAGACTTGTCTTTGTCATTTGGGTGACGAAGGTTCTATGAGTGTGTCCGAAAAGCCAGTCAATATAGATATTGCATGATACCTTACCACATTTGGCTTCGCTCTTTTTAACATAGAATTAACTAGAAATAAGACGAGCAAAGAGCATGTAAATAAAAATGTAATTTCCTTACAACTCCGGCCTTTACTGTATTATACATTTGGCCTCATAGTAAATTTATTCCGAGACACATACTGTACGATACGTCTCGTCCTTTTTATATTGTTTTATAAACAATCAATAAAATATATAGACTTTTATGACAATCCATGTACTTTTATTATTTATGACTGCGTCGTTGGTCGAGTGTTTCTAAGCGCGACTGCCGATCGGGAGGTCCTGGGACCAAATTCCGGGTTGGGTACTATTGGAATTTTTTAAATTTAGAATGTCTAGTAGTGACTCGGAGCCTGGATGTGTGCCCGGTGTATGGCAATAGGCT
>DWMG01003767.1:0-11557 GCA_018244855.1 Elbella merops
GGGCGCGATGGCGTTCATTGGGGGAGGCCTATGTCCAGCACTGGACTGAAACAGGCCGGTGATGATGACGATGACGTAGCAATTATTTTGGATGTACTTAAACTTTAGAGAAAGAACATTTTTCATTGCGCAAATCAACAGACTCTAGCGTCACGTTTAATTTTTAACATTCTCCTTAAAGTAACTGTTGCTAGTCAACATCGTTACGTGTATTTTAATGTACATTTGTCTGCAAAATTATAGGTACTCATTCAATTACTTGGGATAGGACATAAACTTTGAATGTAATTTGAACATTTTATTAAGTTCTTTAATAACCCTCTCTTCATTATTCATGTTTATATAAAGATTCACTGAGAGCATATCGTTAATGAGCTATATTTATCTATAAAGATGTTTTCCCACTTGGCAATGATCCGGTACGACGAATAACGGAGATGTTGTTTATCATTCTCATTTTGTTATTATAGATAAAATTTCATATAACATTTGTTAATTTAACATGTTCACATAGAACATGTAAATAAAACAGGCGTACTTAAATTTTAGTGTTACGCATTCCGCTGTTTTATTTCGCTTTCCGTAATGAAGGTTCCGTAAAGAGGGAAAAAACATGTAAACTCGCGGTTCTTGAAATCTGCTGTCTTAAGGTGGCTGAGATTTTTATCGTATTAATTGGAGCCGGCAATTTAAACCCATACCAATCGCTGTTCTGTAAGCATTTTAATGAGGCACTTTGTAATATCCAGTACTGGTTGCCCGCTTGGTGATTTCCTTTAATCCGGCTATATTCGCTTGTTTACTTCAAGCACTGGTTGTCCAATTAGTCAGACTTTTAATTCAGCTGCATCCAGCTGTCTTCTTTAGGTTGCCAGACCTCCTGACAGAAGAGCGACAGGTATGCTTTTATCGAAACGTCAATATATTCAACGGATGCAATAAAAATAACTAAACGCAACAGAAACGTGTTACTTAGTAATTTAATTTATTAGTAATTCAAGTTCATATAATATTTACTCGAATGTATAAGGGATGAATCCCCCGGGTGGAGTTTCCATATTTCGCTCACCGGCTATCTCGGGAGCTCTTACCCTGCGGTACATTTCTCCACAAATACACATCTACTACTTATTAAAACGTTGCTACTCGCGATATATACACTGGAAATATTTTCAATTAAACAGACTGACATCTGTGTGCTTTAGAATGGTTCGAAGTATTAACAAAGGGCACTCGATTATCTATGATATAAACGAAGAAGTGGAAGTGTTTGCTGATAAAAAGGAGTTATATTTATGTAGTTTTATGATTTGGATTTGATTTAGGTATGTCGATTTTTTAATGATTATTCATTTAATCATTTACGGAGTCAATATTAGATTTAGAATTTTTTGTGTCTAAACTTCCAGTTTCGGTACATACGTGTACATAATTTTTTTCTTCCTTTGTGTACCTGTAAAATTGATTAAAATTCGACACGGGATTAGCACTAATGTGAAATGCCGTAAATAAAATGATCTATTATTATGAATAGTTTCACCCGTTAATGTCAAGTGGAAACTTGCCCTTATAACTCGAGCATTATAAGTTTGCGTGTGGAAGGGTTGACAGGGATTTGGTATTTCTGACCTGCCATTTGATTTATTGTCGTTAATTATTTTTATGTTATACACGTCGAATACATACACACACATAGCCCACATAATAAGAATAGATTGTACGACCACTGAAGGGTGTAATGTTACGTACAAATTATTAAAACCTTATGATATCTGATCACAAAGGAGAAACCTGCTTTATGATAACCAGACAGCTAATAAGCTAACTAAAGTCATACAAATATGTATTTATACAGATACGTTTTCATTAGTATATTGTTAAATTATTTATTAATAGTTAGGTACATTGTTCGTCAATTGTTACTCGAAATGTCTCGTTTAAAATGTATGTTACTATATTACCAACACAAATTTTAAATCGAAACACACATACATACATATATACGAGTACATGTAATCGGTGTATTTGTTCTTAAACACAGAAATGTGTATACATAAAATGTGTATACATGAAATGCTATGCTTATACTATGAAATGCGTACCAACTTATATCAGAATAAATGAATTTCTGCGATTGAAATATTATGCTCACTTTTAAAAAAATATTAGCTTTTGAGAAGATTTAATACGGTCCAATTACGTTTTATGTTTAACAAAGCGAATGTTAAACAAAGTTTGATTTGTTTTCGAACGTGCATTGTTCGAGTTCATTTACTTCGGGGATTTGTGGAAACGTATTAGTGAAACGAGAGTTGTTCTGTAAAGTCTTTGGTATTAACGAATGTCGCAACTTGTGTTTACTATTGCAGGTATTTCTGCGTTCCACTGCGAGTCGTGTTTGCATTATTGTATTTTGTTCTGACGGGTGTGGTAAGGGAACACTAATTAAAACCAGTTGGAGCAAGCGCAAATAATCGTAACATCACGCCTATCATGCCCCGAAGAGTTAGGCAGAGAGCACCGAACACCACATGTCTCTATCCTTACAGGGCTGTAATTCTCATTCTATAATATATCTCATATACTCGTAAATCTCGTGCCGTTTTTAATCACCTGCGTGCCAGTACCTGACCTATTAGTATACTTTTGTTAATTAGATTAACATTAACAGTGCATTAACGAAACTGCCCCAAAAGGATCCAAAGATTAAGTGACGGAATAAATGATGAACGAAATGAATGCCTTGAATTGTCGTCTAAAAGTGAAATGTGTCATTAAATCTCTGTACGCTCAAAAGCCCGATAAACACCTCAAAAAGTATAAATATTTACTTTCCCACTGCCGTCAGCAGCCGAATTTAAATTCGAATGCAGCGATTTTCATTTTATTATTTAATTAACATTCACTTTTACCTCAGGCACTTCCATTATTTGAGATGTCGATGCAGACCGTGCAGCCGGCGAAGCGGACTGGGAGCTCCCATAATTGGAATAAGACAAATGATTTTTCGATGGAAACCGTTTTGATATTATTGCTCTTGTAATTTACGATTCGTGGATTATTTATACTATTCATTAATTTTGGATTTATTGATTCGATATATTTACTATAACACAGGCTTTCTGCCACCGCACTTTAAGATCAGATGATTGTGTGTGGAAATATCCCAACTATTATTAATTAATTTATTAGACATGTGTGAAGAAATTGATGCATGTGGAAAAAGCACGGCAGGTATGTAAAGATAGAGTGATATTTGGCACTCCATGACCGCTGCCTACCCTCTAAGGGTCCTGCCGCGAAGATATGTATGTATGTATTATTAACCAATTATTAGGGTTGTTTAAGGCCTTATAATGTAAAACCACGGTTTTATTATTTCTGTTCAAGCAGTAATTTGCACTGAAAGAGAATTATTACTTTTCTGTATTATAAGTTTGATGGATAACAAAACGAATAGAGTTCAGAGTTTGTGGAGATTTTGTAAAACGTCTGCTCGCTTAGAAGTAAAAAGGCTTTAACATCTATTATGTCATAGATCATAGATGTCTTGTCTAGACAGTCTCATGAATAAGAAACGAGGCGAATGAAACTACACGATTAAATATGTTAATTATAATGATTAAGTTATTCTACACTTTTTATTTATAATGTGTGTGATTGACAATCATTGCAATTATAACGAAAACGTTTAATGAATTTAGAAAATTTTTGTCTCCAGTAGTATTGAGTTTGATAACACACACAAGCAAAATCACAGCGCGAATTAATAAAAATAAGAGGCAAAAGCTTAAAGGCTACTTACTACGAGGATAGGTAAACGGATAGGCTTACTAAGAGGATAGGTAAACGGAAAACGGTTAGATTTATATAACTGTGAGAGTGAAAAGTTACGTAAACAGCAGGGAGAGGTTGGAGAAACGGCAGATAAATGGACGGTGTATTTCAAACGATCGAAATATACGAGTTATTTGGTAATAAAAGTGAAGTCACAATACAAAATAAAGCATTTAGATCTTTTTTAAAACCGATAACTTTTATCGAGCAGCTTTTAGACAGGGTTAACAAGGTTAACTGTCTCGTTAGTCGAGCGGTTGCAAGCGTGACTGCCGATCGGGAGGTCCTGGGTTTAAATCCCGGGTCGGGTAAAGTTAACTGTCTCGTTATATATAATAATAATAATAAAATATAATATAATATAATATTGTACAGATTTTATTCCACTTTAAACATTATTGAAGTCATTATCTATAGTAAGTATTTTTAATGTTATATTTACAGTGTATTAAGATTTATTTAAACAAAGCTGTACGGTGCGAAGTATGTGGAAATGTGCTGTAACAAATCATCATCATCAACATCATTATCAGGCCACTCTCATCCACTCCTGGACATAGGCCTCTTCAATAGCACGCCACTGAGCTCGATCTTCAGCTCTTCGCATCCAACCGCTGCCAGCCACTTTGCATATATCGTCCCTCCACCTAGCTGTAACAAATACAATACTTTAATTGCTTTTGGGAATTCGTGTATAAGAATACTCGCGGGAGGGTTTTATAAAAAAATTTAAGGTTAAATTTAATGAGCCTTTAAGAATCTTGTAAGGGCGAAGGAGGGTACTTGTGAACAGGGGGAGTAAGGGGGTAGACGTTCCGGAAAATGTAGAAATGTGCTTTTAAATCTGAATGTATTTTGTTTTACAGCCTCGTTTATCTAGTGGTTACAAACGCGACTGTTGTGGCAGATATTTTGGGTTTGATCCCCGGGTGGAGTAAAATATTATTGGATTTTTGCAACTTGCAATCCCAAGTGACAGGTCGGCGACTGGATTTATTCTCGATAACGACAATAGGGTCACCCCCTATCTGATGGGACGTATAACAGTTGAAACGCGAAAGTTCTATAAATAATCTCCGAAGAGTTAGGCACAGGAGTGTAATTCTCCACTCCCACGTTTAATCAGTTACGTTTACGTCCCAATATGCCCTGTATAGTAAGTTTATATACCGGGCAAATATCAAGATTACTACTAGAAATTTCAAGGTAGATAAATCCAATAACATCCGACGCAGCGATCGAACCCAGAACCTCTCAAAACATTAACTTATTAATGTTTCATTAATGCATATTCATATTGAAAATGCAAATTCAGAATACAAGTAACCGATTTTCTTGTTCCACTTAACGAATTCGGATTATTAGAACACGAAATGAATAAATATAAATTGAATGGGTATATAAATTGAGTATTAAAGGTGTGCCTGATCAGTTCGTTTTAAGTAAATGATTTCTAAGCCTATTTAATAACAGCTTGTTAGTAAAACGTCGGGTTTCACGGCGCTAGTTGTCGGCTTATCGCGTTCTGTGAAGAATCTAAATTAGTCTTTGAAGGTTAAATGTTCATTGGGTTTTTAAGTTCAATCATAAATTTTGAAAATTTTATGCGATAATACTGATAGCGGGAATATTGTTTAAGTCACTTCGTTGGTGTCGGATGTCTTTTATTTTGCTATTCGAGTCTTGATATTGTATTCTTTACATCAGTTGTCGTGTTCGTGTCAATAATGTTAATCTTATTATATGACATGGAACGAAGCTTCTAGAAGACGTTAGCTTATTTTGCTTGGTTCTAACTACTCGTAACTAGAGCTGTGGTTTTAAACAATGTATAACATCTTAAGTTTGACGCAGCAGAACATTTTTCTATTTGTTTCGACAACATATTCATCAGGTATTTTAATGCGTAGTGTTGCCCTGCATTTAAGGAATATCACGACTACTAATGCAGGTATGTACTACAAGGTATCCTAACATGTAGTACAAGATGTTCATGTAAAACCGACTGGTTGAGGTACTCCCGTACCTCTTGAATTCCTGAGCACGAAATGCACTTAGCATTTGGTATTCCACAGTTAAGTCGCGCTCTAGTGTCGTGAGTATTGCATTTTACAACGCACCTGGCATTCGTAAACACAGAGATCTGAATTTAGATTGAAGAAATTTTTGAAGTAAGACATTATTTGTATATGAACATAGTGATTAGTGTAGAAAAATCGAGTCAAGTATGTAAGGAGAGAGATATTTGATACTCGGTGTTCTCTGTCCACTTTATAAGAGATCTGGTATGATGATATAATAAGTAACATTAGGTTTTTTCTAGCCAACTCTAAATAGGACAGTAACATAGAAATTGTGGGCCAACGTGGTATCTGGCTAAGCTTTTAGCCTGATTACATTCCTCACGGGTATAAAGTTATTTCATGCAGCGTTACCGCAAACAGCTAGTCAAGTAATTGAGGCCCATAGTACAAGATTATTTCTGATACCATATAGAATCGCCAACTCGTATGCCCAGCGCTGGGATCTTGGCCAACGTAATAATATATGTATATGATATACATATGTATATTCAATATAAAACGGGCTCAGTTACAGACACACAGTCCAAAGAATCCATATTTGTAAGTAATCTTTCCCTAAATTGAAATGTTATCTATGTGTTAGGTTGAAGCAACAATAGTTTATCGTAACACTAAAAGCTAAACGTCTCACTTTTCGTTATAAAATATTTTCCAAAGAAGAAAGTTTATAAGTATTTCGTTGAAAAGCCTAATATTAAACAAGTTTAAAAACCTACTTTAATATTATAACGCGCAGAAATCAACTTGCCACTAGCGAGGAATGCGCTTTCCCTCCCGCCATCTGACTGCGTCTACAAATGTCCACCTCTCGCCTTCAACTTCAGTAGTTCTTTATGACGTCATCATAGCGAGGTGCTTAGTCATCTTCTGCGAGTTATAAACACAGTGTAATGTTACTACGCGGTGTAGTGTTTAATGACAGCCTTAATCCTAATAACACTGAATTAGATACCAATCTGTTTAGGCTTTATTTCCACTTTATAAAGGCTAGCACGAAAAGAGAATTAGCCTAAATAATAACTAACTTTATATATAATTTATTCAACTGATTATCCTTTGCTTTTAAACAAACGTTACTTTGAACTGTAAATTAAAATATAATCATGAAAAGATTTAAGTATGGGGTCAGTTTAATTAATTTTGAACGGCGATTAATTTATATAAATATAATTAGCATTTGGTTAATTACAATTTATTTTCGGGTGAACGCAGTTCTGAAAACAAAAATACGTCTTTAAACGATTTGCTATTGGTTTACCCAGAATTTCTGTCGATATAATTGTTAGGATTAATAATAACTAATCAATGCATTATAATTATAACACATTTGGTACATTCACTTTTGTCTCGTAGCTATGTAGGGTTATATAGGAACTCGGCTGTAAACATAGTCTCAATATGAAGTATTAATTAATTAATCGTTCGTGTCGCTGCACATTATGTGAACAATACGAACATGGGGCATCGCGTTGCGTGCCATTTTAAAGGTATCATGGCTTAGTTTATTTATTTAAATTCCTTTTATTTTACGATCTCTTTTTAACCGTAACATGATTTTTTCACATTTATAGTCTGATATTATTATATAAAGTCTTGATGTCTGAATAGTTAACGTCGTGACGTCACACGCTCGGCACACCGACGCGGTCAAAATGACGTTTATGTGAATGCTGTTATATTTTTCGGTTATTCAAACAATTCCGAAAAGAAGTATCTAGATCTACTGTTTTGTATTTATGTTTCAACGGGAATATTATTATCGAAATTTGTATGTTTGCGATTGGAGTAAGTTAAATATTCTGGGATTCAGTAAAATCCTCGCTATCTTCTTTAATCAATCTTCGTTAAACCAATCAGTTAGCATTCGTTAACCAATTAAAGCACTGATAGTTTCCGCTGTAATTTGCACCCGATTA
Organism: Elbella merops; assembly: GCA_018244855.1. Classification (NCBI taxonomy): domain Eukaryota; kingdom Metazoa; phylum Arthropoda; class Insecta; order Lepidoptera; family Hesperiidae; genus Elbella; species Elbella merops. The sequence continues at coordinate 7,838 of DWMG01003767.1, forward strand.
AAATAAACCGATCTTTGAAGTAAAGTTCGCTGTTTATAGTGGTTAGATGTGTATTCCTGTGTCGGAAAGCATTTTAAGAATGTTTTGTCCTGTTTGTTATCAGTTAATAATATTGGTTACACAACATTGGGTACCAGAGGCGGCTGCTGCGCTGTACTTTCATCAATAAGCATTGAAATAACGTTTTGACTAATTTATAGTTACTGACATATAGCTAAGACAATATGAAAATAAACCAAACCAACCTACTAACGATGCAGGCACGGCTAAATGCCCTGGTCGCCGACGGGCCGCAACGTCGGCGCGTACGAAAGGCCGTGCCCTGCGATCTTCAACCCGCATGCTCAGCGTGGAGATTACGGGCATAAGCCCCTCTTGGAGAGGCCTATGTCCAGCAGTGGACTAAGATAGGCTGATGATGATGATGAACCTACTAACGATAAGTCTTATTATGTTTAGAACTTGAGGCGCAAAATGTTTAAGATATGAAGTGAAACAAAATACTTCATACAATACTATCTCAAATAGAAATTCAATGTGGTTTCCTCCTGCCCTATCTAAAATATACTTAATATTATCAATAATGATGTCGATTATATTTAGAACTGTACATCACCACGTTGCCATTTAAAACACTTCCAGCCTAGATATAATATTGTCTGTGTCTAATATAACAAAGGAAACTAGGCTCTATTGGAAATGAAAGGTTTCATTGTCTTAATAGGTCAGGTTAGTGAATAGCTGTACTAAAGTCAACGAACTGAACGAACTTCGCCGACGAGTCCAGAGCCCATTTCATTGGATGTATTTTCCCTTTGTACATCTCCTGTATGATATTAGCTCAAATCAAATAAAAGTAGGTAGGTACTTTCCGTTTTGAGTTACCTATTAGTTTGTAACAGTTCTTTTGATATCACTTTTAAGATCCTTAAAAATAGAAATTACGATATACGATTATTGTACAGCCTCGTTGGTCAGGTGGTTGCAAAGTGCGAGCGCTGATCTAGGAGTCCTGTTCTTTAGTCCCGGTTCAAGTACTATTGGATTTTATAACTTGTATTTTCTAGCAGTTTCTAGTAGTGGCTCGGAGTTCGAATCTGTGCCCGGTGTATTGCAATAGAATCGCCACCCACTCCATGGGACGTAAAACGTAACTGGTGAAACGTGAGAGTGTACTAAGCCCCTCAGGGCCACCAATATATGGACCAATTATTTCATTTGTGATTCAATGTTCTGTTTGACTATTTCAAAGGGCTACCAACATCTTAATATGAAACTTTGGACAATATTGTCGACGTTGCGGCCCGGATAGTACTCGTACATTTCATTTTCTATGTCAAATATGTGTGATAAGCAAACAATCTATTATTGATAAATACCTAGAAGAAGTCCTTCTTCATATACTAAACTTTTTATGTTTTAAATGATTTATTATTTGCTTGTTGCGTATAATAAAAACGGGACAAGTGGAAAAAAAAGTGAAAATCGTGACGCTAAGTTCAGCTATTATTTCTCAACAATATATCTATTGTTGGTTCCTTTATTTCTGACGCAAGCACCAATAATTCAGCTTACAACATTATTTCGTCGAATGATATATTTTTCGCTTTCAGCCCCTCTTGGATTTTGCTTTTACGTCAATTCGATTTTAGTAACGATTCTAATTTTCTAGAGTGATACAGAGCATTATAAAGAACTAGCACGCAATTCATTTGTCTGTAGTTCGAGATGAATCCCTTTCAACCAGCTTTCAAATAGCTTTGGTTTCATTTCCTGACAGTCATCCAAACCTTTACAGGCTAGATTGTTATTGATGACCTGTCATTTGCAAAATCGTCTTCGCTTCCTGAAACAGTATGAGCCGTCAAGCGACATTAATTTTCCGCTTGGCATTTGCACATATCTAAATACTTCTTTGATTTAAAAACAGACCATGGGCCCTGTTGAAAATTGTACTATGAAAAATTTTTCACCGGAGAATCCAATATGTAAATATTTGCAATGTTTTTTAGCAGTGCCCGGCTTTAAATGTATGTTAGACAAACATCAATCAATCGTCACGAATGGTACTAAACACATTATTATCTCTGAAGGACTGAACTATGTATAATTTGAGAATGGATGTAGGATTTTACCTTTATATATGAGGTGAGTGACGAATGCAGAAAAAGTTACTCTGTACGGATAAATGTGTATCAAATGGTGCTCTCTGCGTGCCCCGTAAGGAATGTGGTGTGACGTTAAAATATTACATTGTCATTAATATTTATTATCATTGATTGAATAAAACACTTTACCGATTTAGTCAAGTTGTAGTGCTAATTATATAATATAAAACGATACAATTGTGAACTAAAATTGTAGTATGATAATCCAGTGTATTCCGTCGCATCCTTAGTTTGTACGTATGCCCCGACGTTTCCGAAACCGGTCTGCAATATAAGCGACTCTGCGAACTTAAATCGCGACAATTTCCATTTATATGAGTGTCATGAGCCATGTCTCGCGTCTTTGTCTAGCTGATATTGTTCTACTGTAGAATAGTTATGTTGCGGACTAGTTTTTCTGTGGAAGTAGTTCGCGAAAGTGAAGCTTGGTTTGTGAAATGAATATCTTACGCTGCGCTGTCGGATCTATTTAGGGTTTTGTTTCGTAATTTCTTTGTCGAGAAATAATTTTATATGTAGCTGCTTTTTGATGTCTATCTAGATTGGCTCTCGGAGGTTTTACGTTAATTTACGTGTACTTAGAAAAGTTATCTTAATTATTTCCTTTGTTACAAGAATTTTGTGTTAGGGGAGCTGTAAACGTGTACTCCATTCGTTATAAACACATTATTCAAAGTAACTAGAAACGAAGGAATATTGGTAGTCTGTATAATTATTATTTGTACCTGTATCGCTATATTATATCTTTGATTTAATGTATGTTACATCCAATCCGTCTATACACATAATTTCGTATAACACCGAAGACATGAGCCAGGTAAAGTTATTAAACAAATTAAACAGTTTGAAAATTTCATAGGTCTGTTATTTTAATATTTGTTTACAAAATATAAGTGAATTTTTCTTCTAGCTCTCACCGAATCTAGTACTAATCCTTAAGCGCGCAAGTCCAATTCTTTTACAGTAATAATTTCATTTATATATGACTTCTAAAGCTATATATCATGACTAGTAAAGCCATTAAATAAAGTACATTTTGATGTTTACATTTACAACGTTTTCGTTTTATTTAAGGTAATTTCATTGTACGTTAGGTCTCTTATGGGACCTAGGACGACCTTGTATGCCTGTGTAGCTGTAGGTCATGTCACCGGTGTCTATTCTACGAACTAAACGAGTAATAGAGACAAAAATACATATTTACATAGTGTTCACATTGTGATCACGTGATGTATTTCCTAAGTTGTCTCTTGCATGGAAATAAAGAAATGCTGAGGCTATTTTGTTTCTTTCCCCAGTCACAGTCTGCTAATAAATGTGGCTCAATAAAATGAATTTCGAATTTTGATATCTTTGTTTTTTTATTTATTTAAGAAGCGTTCACCATGCTAAATACATATACTATAGCGCTGTCGTATTTATTTATTTATTTAATATTTAGTAACACCTTACACTAAGGGGTACTAGGGCGTACTTAATGCCTGATGGCATTCTCTCCCAGCCAACCCTGGGTGATGGTGAGAGCATGTGGTAGGTGTGTACTATAATTCAT
>DWMG01003768.1:0-11556 GCA_018244855.1 Elbella merops
CCGCGGGCCAATATGTTCACCAAACTTTAGACATAATTTTATTTCGAGCCTAATTTAAACAAATAAATTGATAGTAATTGAATTATTAGCAGCGATGTAATAAACTCGGTAGCATTAAAATTGCATGACTATAGAACTAAAATCTGATTGTTATGGATTAGTCAGGAACACATGTACTTCGTCAAAATAACTCATTCGTGACTGTATCACGAGAATGACAAATGAAGAAGTGTACGTCAGGACTGAAAATATAGATATTTGGCATTCGATGCTCTGCTTACCAAACTGGACTGATAATATAATCACAATAATTTAATCAATAACAAACCCTCTAGTGCTTACTTTGATGGCCGTCCACCACTGGGCCAACTGTGGACTCATTAAAAGCACAGAAAAGCATGGAACCAGTTTGGACATCAATAGCTATGGAGAACACACAACAATCCATACTTATAATGAACAAAATCGTTATTATCGTATACAAACGTTTAGTATCTTTAATGCTGGCCGAACATATATGGTGAAATAGGGGATGAAATCTAAAACCCTATAAAGAAACAATTTCATGCATACAGCGATGTCGCTAACATTAATTATTATTAACAATATTGGGCTGCGTCCAAATACTCGAAACGCATGATGGTGTTTTGTATAGAACAAAATATGATAGGCGAGTTAGTTAGTTTTCATTACATATACTGAAAAGCACCATATCGTAACTTCGTCTGATACACAGGCTATTTCATAGAATTAAACTAAGGGAAAAACGCAAGGACGCATCATGGGATAGCACTTCGCCTATGGAAATTTGCTATGTTAATGAAAATCGTTAAGTATTTACACTGTTCATAAAGTTTATGTAGAAGAATAATACAAAAAGAAATACGAGATGTCATAACTCTGATATGCACTCGTAACTCTCTCTCTGTCTCAAGTCGGTCCCGCATTACTGAGTATCGTGATCCCGCTTAAAACCAGCCAGTAACATTCTCCAGTAGGAGCGATCCTCGGCTTGATGCACTGCCATCTGCACTGTACTTGTAACTACTTGGTTAAAAAATAAATGGTGCAAGTAAATGCTAAATTCCATTTAATTAATATTATTCATCATCTGGTGACGTGACGACTGCCACTACGTATTAAGTTCGCTACTTGAATTGCGTAATATGATGTACAGTAAACAATAAATAACATCGTGATCGTCGTCGTCATCGTCATCAGCCACAGTCCACTGCTGGACATAGGCCTACCCCAATGAGCGCCATCGCGCCCTGTCCTCCGCTTGTCGCATCACTACGTTTGCCGATCCGCGGTCTTCACTCCAGGACACGCCTACTCCACTGGTTGTCGGTTCTTCGGCAGATATGCCCAGCCCATTGCTAACATAACATAGAGCTTATCAAAAGGTAAATAAAAATTTTCTATACGTACCGCTAGTCACTACTTAACTACTATGTCACTCAAATCAGAATTGTATTGTATATGTGAAGACAAAAGATTACGAGGATTATCAGATAAATACACAAGTAATATCGCGAGTAACGGAGTGGTATTTTACCGAATTTGACCTTTGTTTGATACAAAAATCTGTTGTCGTAATTGTCGCCACTCTTTGCTGCTATAGGCAAAATATCATACATAGTTACGTCCAATTATTAGTCTGGACTGATTGTGGAGTTAATATGTCTGAACACGATTAAAGGCGGTTTATCTTGTGTATAAACAAAAAATATTGGACATTTCTACGTATACTCTACACGGTCTATACCTAAAACCCCTCTTTACGCCCGAGGTCTTACTTTCATCAATCAGTTAGATAAATGAATGGATTTAATCCCCGAAGAGGTAGGCAGAGGAGTAAAGTATATTGCCCCGTTTCATCAGTAGAAACTACAAGTTAGAAAAGACTAATAGTCCCGATCCGGGAATCGAACCCAGCACCTCTCGACCAGTAGTCACGCTTGCAACCACTCGATCTACGAAGGAATCAATCATCCACATCACATTTTACGACTATGTTCATGTTATTGTACACCAACACTACACCAAGGACCCTTACGATACTTATAAAAAATTAGTGAAAGAATTAACTATCGTACGAAGTCTTAAAGTATTAAGTATATAGTATGGTACATATATACATATCTTCACGTTAGGTCCTTTACGGGGTACGCAGTGAGCACAGAGTGCCAAATATATACATAGTAACTATAGTGTAAGTAATATTATTTAAGTTTTTTAATACTAAATACTCAAAGCGACATGCCACGTCCATTGCAATTCTAAATCAACGTTCCCGTGTCTAATGACGACCTGCTGTTGTTTTTTGGCGACGATAAGGACAAAACATTTTTTGCAGCTATTTCAGCTAAACTCGGCATGTCTGTAACTAACTTTTTGTGTAATACCGGATTCACCGCGAATTCAATTTGCTTGTCATGATTGAGTTTACCTACAATTGTTGTATGTAGGTACTGACATTTTGAAGTGCACGAAACCGGATTGTGTTAATGAAAATATTAGTAAATATGATATTATTATTCGTTGATGTTACTTTAAAGCACAGCGTTTATAAGTATAGCAGCTTAATTCACGTATATTTCGGAGATGGCCCTAGTAGTTTCGGCCCCATATGAGTTACTTCATCTTAAGTTCCTTCTTTGAATGTGCAGCGGGGATTACAGCTGGACTTGAGTCTACTCTGAGAATGAGTAGGATTAAGGTCATAGTCTACCATACTGTCCGAATATGTGATGGCCAACTACAGTTACGACATTAGTTTTTAATTAAAATTTAGTTTAAGTTTACATAAAGATAATATATTAAGAGATGCATGCAAATTACATGCGCCCCATCACCATGTCCCAAAACTGTTTATTAAACGTGAAGGTTTCTTGGTCAATAAGAGAATGTGTTCTAAAGGTCGATACGCACTGCAGTTCAAATACACTTAATTCATTCATATAACTCAACACAATAAAAAAATATACCTGACCTGTAGTGATCATATGAGGTCGTCAAACACAAGAGTTCTACACTACATCTCTATATGTCATAGGTGCTATAGATTCGAACACCAGTCACATTGATGCCCGGAATAGACACATAATGTCATATTAAAAAGGTCGACAGCTTTGTTTCGAGTAATTACCTCGCTGTAATGTATTATTTGTGGTGGTGTCGATGTCCGTTACCTTCAACCACACGAATTTTCGAAGAATCGAATGCCACGTACATTAACTGGACTAATCCCATTCTCCCGCAGGGCAATCCATTAATTACGGTCTGGTCTGGTGTGGTGGTATCGCGTATTAAAAATCGGTGTATGTCCTTCTGTAGGTATTAACAACAGTATATAAAACTTCTAAAACGACCAAATCGATCTGTACCTTCAGTGATATATGTTATGACTGCAACCGTATAATGAGAATATTGGTTAACTGACTAGCGATCCTACCTGTTAAACTGAGGGCTTAGGGTTCATTTTTAGACCTGAACAGTTATTCGATAATTACGGATTTTTGTTATGGTACTGGGTGTCGATCGAAAATAAGTATGTATTTTAAAATGTACGTATAAACATACGTAATTATGTTTATCAGGTTACCATATTACGGCCTCTGCTTCGGTTCAGAAGGTCATATTTAAATTGTTTCCTAGTTATTATATATATATGTACCAACTTGTTCTCTTAAGTTACTTTTATCAGGATATTTTTTATAAAACAACAATGTAACAACTGATGACGCTCTCGGCATAGCCCGTAAGAGGCCTAGCGTGACGATATAATAGTGGTAATAAAAGTAGAAACTCATCTAGAATACGTTCAGAGCGGCACACGCCAACGTGCATCGTGCCCTAACAATGCACGTGTTACTACATCTCGCCGGCCAGACGCAAGGAGTCCCGTAATTTGAACATTCATTAAAAACACATCAAAACACGTGGCACGCGATATAACGGCCACATTAGGAATCTATTTAAAAGTATATTAGCTCTGTCTATTGTCACGTATTGGAATGATAAGGAAATGGGAAAAAAGGTCTTATACTGAATTCGGCAACAGACCATAGGCGAAGCCATTAGATATTCCATGTATATCATAATCATCTTTATTTGCTCAATAAACTGCAACAGTCTATTTGATAATTAGGTACTTAACTTAAATCAAATTTTGTTCTACCATTTTAGCGTGTAAATGTCAGTGGTACAATGAATAATTTAAAATAAAAATAATTTTAATATGTCAAAATTTTTGTCCTAAGTTTATATTTGGATAAAAATATTTCCAATTATGGCTGAAACTTTAATTTAATAACGCGAACGAAGTCGCGGGAATCAGCGAATACTTCATATAATTACTACAGTATACATACGTACTATATTAGTTGTACATTTGAATAAGTTCCTGTAAATCGTAAATACGAGAAACCTCGTTGTTTTTTGCTCACATGTCGGACAGCCTTGAATGTTTTTGCTATCAAAAGTCAGAACCAATTCCGCAGCGCTTATCACGACGAAACGAGATCTGTGTAACGCGCTCATAATATTGCTCAAATTGGCCAATTACCCTTGCTCCCCGGTAATTTAATGTAATTTGTGGCTGTGAAGGTCAAACGCGACATCCGAACGGCACACAATTGTTCATTGCACAGGTGGCTGTGAAAAAAAAACATTGAAATACTGGTCGGATACATCGAGATATGTATGAATAGTGTTTGAATATACATACCTCCAACGCACTTGTGATTCGTCACGCGTTACGAAAGTCCATACCTTTTTGAATCCGACCGCCCCCTAGCTAGTCATTCGTAACGTAAAATATGTCGATGATATCTATAAATTATATGGTACATTGTGACAGTTTACTTATTTAAAGATTATGGTAGTGTTATTGTTCATGACATCACACCTGTATGTTCCCGATGAGGTATAGGGATAAGGAGATGAGCATATTGCCATTCGCTGGGGACAAATCTAGATTTGGAGCTACTATTCTTTTATTTAGTTGCCTACAGGCTATTAGACACGTTCATAAAAAGTAAATTAAATTGTTATTGGAAAAAATAAGTCCTTGTATAGAAAGTAGGTACCTTTTCACTCTTGTTACATGTTATAGGAAACGGGAAAAATAGTCGTCGGCATGGAGTTCCAGTGTTTCACAGTATGTAGCAGAAACGATTTAGGAAAACATTTTGTCTTGCGTAGAATTTCTACAAGATATCGATGGTGGCCTACCGTATGTCTAGAGTTCTAGACGTTCGGTGGTAGAATGGGCCAGTGGAAGTAAATTATGGAGCTCTTGTTTTATTTTATTTACATCAATATCCTCAATATTTATGTAAATAAAATCATTCGAGACATAATATTAATGTCGTCAAGTAAGTCCAGTAAAGTTATTATAGGCCATAAGCTACCCGCTATTATACAAGTTGCCGACGTGTCTGTGTGCCAATCAATATAACAATTGACATTACACTTCTGACACATTAACAATTGGATGACACATTTTTAAAATCGCTCTTGCAGTGAGTTGTTGAGTACAATAATTATATGCATTAGTGCATAAAACCTTATCTACAGGCCCATAAAAGTCTGTGTCCGTCCGACCTTGTATTTCAATGAATTTATACCGGCAGCATCAGATACAAAATGAAAAAAATCCGTGTCTGTGTTTGTGTTAAAGGCTAATTAAGCAGAAAATACTCTGCAGATATTAGCCACCAATCAGCTTTTTACACCATATGATTTAAGATCATATCAGTCAGTCATCTCCGTTAGTTCGTTATGAAGATAAGCGTAATGGCTTAGGTCTATTTAACATCTTTAACTAGAGTGTGAAATATAACAGTGCATACCTATTTTTCTTTACTATAAAGACCTAGATAGGACAACAATGAATTATTAGGGCATTAAAGAATATGGAGTTATTATTTATCTCGTGTAATAAAACGATTTAAGTATCTCACATTAACTCTCGTACAGCAAGAGCGTAATAAAACTGTTATGAAGAAAATGTTTATACTCTTGTTTTGTAATAAAAACCTAGAATAATAAGTTGTATTAATATATGTTAAATAAAATGTTTGTGATACGAATACATATAGGCGTTAAAAGGTTATCCAGCGTGGCCTAAATCAGGTCAACGTTCTTAACAGCCGGTGCAAACGATGGATGTAAACAAAGCGTAAAAACCGTATACGGAGTACATAATAACAAACCTTCGATAGCAACGACATGATCACGAATTTGTTGAGCCAACAGCGGGTCAGGTACCAACTCCACAAGGTCGTAGAGAGCGTATATTGATGGATGCACGCTCTCAAACCTCTGTATCTCTTGCCGTATCGATAAGGACGTGTTCAAGCACGCCTGGCTGTGCTGCCGGTTGCACATCGTGCTCCTGTAGCCCAGCATTGGAACACCTTTCCAATTAGCACAGCACAAACACTATTATTTCCACACCGGACGATGCATTCCCATTTCAATGCTACGTGAGCGATCCGCACATCACGGTGTGCCAAAACTTTTCAAAACACAGACGATTTGTTTGCTGACGTTTTTGAGATACGAACGATATTTATAAAAACACTTGTCGCAGTGATTAGATTGGAGAGAAAGTGTATGTAAATAAAGTAAACAACGAATCAGCGCGCGAGTTATTGACAGAGACGCGAACAGACCACCCCGGCAGCGGCCATTACCGAACTGTGGCGTTCCGTTCTGTATTGAGAACATCCCAACAACAGCCCGCTGTCAAATTCGGTATTTGCACAGACAGCGCCATCTAGTTTCAGTTATACACAACAGTCGAGATAGTAAGTTTTGTCCTAGTTCACAATTCATCCGGTAGAGATTGCTAATCATTAAAAGCATTATGTTTTGTATACGTATTATAGATATTGAATTATACGTATTGTATCAACTGTATATGTTACAACTTTTACATTCTTTAGTAGTTAAATACATAGAAGAATTCGTCAATCATCACTTAATAATTAATTTTATCATTTTATCGAGGCCAATTTTATCAAGGCCCCTTTTACCGAGACCCTCCATTAAAATTATTTTTGACATTTCACGAATGTTAGTCCTAATATATTGTCACATTAATTTAACCTTGGAAATACTCATTTACTACGACTTAAAGCATACCGTAATTAAAGTCTCGATAAGACATAGCGTGGATTGTTAGTCATAAATTGTATTCAGTTCATTTTGGATTAAGTATAGTACCTACCTAAATTTCAAAAGAGACAATAATAGTTCAATTCGATTAAGCCAAGTTAAAGAAGGCAGTGTTGATGAGAAGGGTCGGAGACATAGAGTGCCACACTGGCCAGGTGCGGTTTGCCAGAGTTCACACAGCTCCGAAGTTCATGGAGTAAAATATGAAAGTTCTTTCGCGATGTTTTATCTTTAAGACGTAGGTAAATGATTTTAAAACCAATAATTCAATACTTCTTTACGACATAATTTAAAAAGATAAACGGATCTATGGATTTGTTTTCGAATTATTTCTTGAATTAATCACGCATAGAGTAACTTCGACATTAAGAAAAAATATAAAAATAGAGTTATATATAAAAAATGAAAAATACAGACCACATATTCACATCACATCTAAGTAGGCTTAGGTCAAATATTTGTTAGGAAGTGATTGGGAGAAAAACAATTAGGTATATGCCGAATTTAATATTAATAAATGTGTATTAAAAATATCAGTTTTTTATGTTAATCCCGGCTTGTCGGCTTGTTCGGCTTATCAAGGGTAAATAATTGTCAAAAGCCAATAAAACATACCAAGAAAAAATACCAAACTCAATGAGTTTACAAGTATCAACTCAAAGTATTGAAGACACCATTTCTCCTTTCGCTCCATAATAAGAGCGGTTAAATGGTTATAACTATTATATTATCGTCATTTCTTGATACGTATGGCAAATTATAGATAATTCAGACCTCTGGAAGCCGTACAAAATTTGATAAGAAAGTATTTTCTCTTACATTCACACATTCAAGATACCTTCAGGTGTATGCGCATACAAATAAGCATGTGTGAGTGTTCATACAGGCATGTCGAAAGAATATTTGAAATGTGTGGAATAAAAATATCATTTATTATAATTCATGGCATACGTTCATACATATCAAGGTCCAGTGCCTGGCGCTGCTGGCGCAAGATTGTCACTCGACAGTACAATGCATCCTTTGTGTACACATTAATGGAACTTGTTCACTCGACTGTAACACGATCAGAATATGGAAAGTAATTGCTGTTTCTACTAAACGTAGTGTTAAAAAGTAAAAAGTAATTGCTGTTTCTACTAAACGTAGTGTTATGGAATTTTAATCGTGCATTTTTCAGCAGTTCCTTTTCGTTTTAGAGAAAGCACCGAATGCTAAATAACTCTATACACGTCTTAGTTATAAGAACTTGATTGAAATGTATGTTACTAGTAATATTATTTATTAAAATGGGATAGAACAGTATACATAAGATTGTCCGGTTCTTGAGTGGATTTAAGAACACCCGAAACTCTCGTCAAGTCTATAAAAATAAAAAAAATTATACTTATAAGCTGAAGTCATTTTTGTAAGTTTTTAAATATCATATTAAATATCATTTATAAATATCATATTAAAAGTTTGTAAAAGTAATATCCTGGATACCATACTAGAAAGTTATATAGAACGTAATGTATATTTTAAAACACATATATAAGACATAGATACTGATACAACAAAGTATAGAATAAACAATCATGCTAAAAATTAAAATATTTCTCCCGGTTGGAAATCAAACTTGGAGCTTCCGGCTTAGCAGCTAGTTTTGTTAAACACCAAATTGACTTCCCAAAAAAAACTTTTATAGGTATATCTTAAACATGGTAAAAATATTTACGTCGAATATTTCTTAATTTTTGAATAAACACATGCGAACACGCACACAAACAAACGCACAAACGCTACACACTGCACACACTTAATTTTCTTGTTTTATTGTTAACATTTTCAATATTTCACGTATTTATGAAAGAACCTCATAAAAGAAAAATAGGGTAAACATACGAAACAAGATTGGCTTTCAATAATTCAAGCTACTTTACATACATACGTCGAGAGCCTCTCGGATGGAAAGCGGTACTTCACATTTGACGAATTAAAAAAAAATAGAACAGCGAGTCAAAATATTGGAGGGAATGCTAATAAAAAATGAGTATGGCTGATGAAAAATACGACGTACAGTTCAATCATAATTTATATTACAAGTGGCATAACATTACACCTGTTTTTACCCAAAGTGATCGGTAGAGGTGTGTAGTACGTGTTTACCGGTTATGTCATCATACGTCCCCCATTAGAATACGGGGTGAACTTATTGCCATACATCGACCACAAACCCGGATTCCGTGCACGTACTAGAAGTTGTAAGTTATAGAAACCTAATAATACTTCGCCGCGTTCGCGAAACGAACACAGTAGAATTTTATCAGTATTGTCCTTGCAACCACTAGACAGAGAGCACAGAAAAGTAATAGTAATGGATATACATATATACATTAAAGATGCATTTATTTAATAACATCAAAAGTAAATTATCATGTAAGGTATTTTCGGATTCAATGTAATCTATCAAATTACCAGACACTGAACAAATTTCTCTTCAATATGAAGGGAGTGGAAGACTTATGCTTGCATTAAATAAAATCAAAAATAAAAATCATAAATTTAAGTCATTAATTCTGAATATGAATATCTGCATGAAGTCTGGACTAACTAGTCCCAATCATTGGAGTACAATGGCGGAACAGGCTACCTAGTTATTTTGCCGCGATTGGTAAAATAACGTGCCTATACTACATAAAGTTTTACAATGAAGATCTTCAGAAAATGTCATATGAGGAAGCAGGAGCCATATAAGTATGTTACCTCAGCGAATGTCACACAATATCACTCCTATCCTTAAAGTCTTGAAAGTACATGACGTGTTTCGACTCGACTTCCATAATGAGTTCTAAACAGCGGCACCATAATGAAAATAATTAGTTTCCGATTCAACCAGCGCACAATGATGCAAGCGAGCCACTGGTACCCGTTTGAATGGCATTGTGGATGGTACGATTGGCACAGATTACCTTATTCAAACAACGTGATGATCGTGCTTATGTAATTTCATACCAAATTGAGTGCTACTTTACTATGTTATAGCAAAATATATTGTGAACATCTAACGCTGTGGTTTTAAAAGTATTCAATGAAATTGCATAGCGGAATAAATCAAACATAGTTTGTCCGAAAAGCCCAACTGGTTTTGGATCTATCTGAGTAGTATCTTCATAAGCTGCCAAAACCAAAAAGTAAATCCCTGAACATACTTCTGGGATTCTGGGATACCAGAAATAGCATATTAACGAAACGTTTTAAAGTGAAACACAGAGTATCCGGCAATTTTATTGGTTAATGCCTCTGACTACTGAGCTTGTGTCTGCGGTCTTCATCATCTGTTTTAAAAATAACTGTACTAGATTGGAAATGGGCACTATACATAGATATATGTATATATTATTTGCAGAACTAAATAGAAACGTTGTCATAGAAAGACATTCCAATGGACATCAAGCCAACTACTATGATCGTATGTTAAAATCAGTGTAAATGAACCACCGATCTGAACAATACTTCTTTACTAAGCCAGATCTTTATAAGGTAGAAATTGTCAGAATGAAAGAATGGTAGAGTTGCTTACGTCCAATAGCAGTGAAAGTTGAATGGGTGGTTGGAAAATTACCTCATTATTACGTAGATTAAGGTATTGCAAAAATCTGTCTATAAATATTGCATAAATATTATAAATATTTGTAACGGATATAAAACCTTATCACGACTCTACGTAAAGACCTAATTATCAAAGTCTCCATTGTTATATAATAGCTATTAATCCAATTTACAAACAATAGTCTCCCTCCGTTTGTTCTCACTGTAGAACAATTATCGTGACTTCATAGTTGCTCGTCATTTGAACGCAATTCGTACGCATGGAAGTGCAGACGCCAAGCTCTCAAAAGTAAGTGAGCGATTTTATGAGATACGCTTTTGATTTATCTTTTCATATCCATTAATATATCATCACGCCAAGTGCCGGGATAGGCAGAAGACATCGAATGCCAAGTACTTCAATTCTTACAGACTGGACGTGCATCTTCTACGTTCGTCACTTTCTTAATATATGCACGTCGGGCTTAGGAGACTTCTGAATTCCCAAATTACCGAGTGTCTGATGTATTTGGTCAAGACAGGTGATTCATGGTCTCTCTAAACATCCGCCACCATCAACATTACATAGCATTGTCTATCTATTTTGTCATTTTTTCAAATTTCTTTTGAGGACGTGGTGCAGTGGCGCCGATTGGAGCCGATATGTCCAGGAGAGAACGCACAAAGACTGATGGAAGGTATATGCTTAAACTATGTTTAATATTTCTATCTAAATTAATGATTTAAAAGAACGTCGTTCATGTGGAAATCTATCTAGTGTAATCAGACTCTCAAACT
>DWMG01003769.1:0-11556 GCA_018244855.1 Elbella merops
AGGGATGTCTAGTCTAGGGAATGATAGCCTAGGCCTAACCTAGGAATGAAGGCAGTGATAGCCTAGTGGTTAAGAGTGATAGCCTAGTGGTTAAAGAGTGATAGCCTAGTGGTTAAGAATTCAGCTCCTCACTCCGGGGGTGCCGGGTTCAAACACATGACGCGCACCTCTTTACAAAAGTGCGTTTTAAATTTCAATATCACTTGCTAACGGTGACGGAAAGCATCGTAAGGACACCTGCACACTTTAGAATTTATAAAAAAAAATATTTTCTAAGGTGTGTGAAGTCTGCCAACTAGGCACTTGGTCAGCGTGGCAGACTATGGCCTTAACCCTCCCAATATGAGAGGAGACCCGTATTCCAACAGTGGAATTCTAGTGGGTTAAAAAAAGTCTAGGGAAGACTAGTCGCTAAAGCCGACTATCAGGCCACTAGTCGGCGACTATTCGACAAAAAGTGCCGACTATCCAGCTTTTTACTCTGTGTATTTGTCAATAAATATGTAGGGGGAATTACAAAAAAACCTTGATCGTTTAATATTACATTTATTTTGTGATCAGTTTTACACATTTTACAATTTTACAAGTATTTGTGCTATGGAATCATGTATCAAAAAGCACTACTGATTGATGGTCGATTGCCTTCTTCAAATTTCTGCCGTTGTCTCATACAACAGCGTGAATTTTGGTCGTATCTATATTCCATAAAGTTGGAATCTCTTTTAAGCTGCTTTTGTATATTATCATTATCAGCCTATCTTAGTCCACTGCTGAATATAGGCCTCCCCCGGGAGGGGGGTTTATGCCGGTAATCTCCACGCTGGAAATCGCAGGACACGGCTTTTCGCACCGCCGACGCTGCTGCCCGTCAAAGGCCAGGGCATTGCCGTGCCTATTTAGGCTGCGCTATACCATACCTCAATCAGCCGGTCGCCAGAGCCTCGTCTGTTATAGCAGGGTGTACCACATGCAGGTGAGTTTGGCTTGGGTTCCCGAGATGGTGGTTGGAACCCCTTACAGGCCTTTTATATTATAGGCGGCGTGTATTTGAAGGAAATGTTTAATTTGCAGTACTGCGTGATGATATTTGAAACTCTCGTCAAACTAGTGGAGCTGTAAAACTCGAAAAACTTTCTTTGTTAGTTATGTTTGCCCAAATGTCAGTAATGACTGAAATTGCAGCTGCACTGATCACTCCTTTTCGTATTTCAGACATTCTCTTCGTAAAGTTGAGGAATAATGTTCTCTATGAAATACTTGCCCGGGATGTTATATTTTGGTTTAACTTTTCTCACCAAGTTTCTAAAACAGTATTTTCAACAATTGACAATGGCTGGTTGTCAAGTGCAATCCATCTCACCTATTGCAATATTGATGTCTCTTAATATTGAGTCTTCTCGTGACCATTGTACAGCAAAACTATCTTCAATATTTTGTTGTTCTTTCTGACTTAAACTGTCCTCCGATGACACTGAAGTTGACGGAGTAGGCACTGTTGTAGATAGTTCTTTTGTTTAACATTTTATCGCAGAACCTAATTGAGCTATCAGGATCGGATGTCGGTATTTAATATGGTTGTTCATACTTGTAGTATTTGCTGTTTTTCCCCGTCCATCACGAGACATTGTCATTTGATATTGGCTACACTTAACTTTACTGGAATCTTGGCCCAATTGTTTAAAAAAAATCCGTACACGAGACATTCTTTTCGACATAATTAAATTTTAATTGAGCACTTTCACTTTAACTAATAATAACAGTATTATCTTTACACGAACAAATGTATTTACACAAAATCAGCTGTAAACGAAGCGTCAGGGGAAATTCCCGAAACCGTGATCGGCTTGGCCGACTAGTCGGCCTCTTTACAACCGTTTAATCGACCAGTCAGCTGGTCGGTCAGAATTATAGTCGGCACATCCCTAATAATAATAATCATGATGTTAATACATTTAAATTGATAGAAACTATTTATAAAAATTACGTGATATTCATATGTATAGATGTATATTATTATCCTCTGACTGCACACATTTTTTGCTATAATCCTCTCCTTACTATTCGTACTATTCGGCTAGGTAAATCCCCGTCAGCAACGATATTCCTTATGCTTTTTGTTAACTCCGAATGTAATTCGACTTTACATTTAATATTTTTTTTATATTTGTGTATTTTTGTGGATGGATTCGATTACTCCGGCCATTATGTACCTCAACGCACTCCCGCCGCACTGCACTAATCCGCTCAGTAATCTCATGCGCGAGACGTCGCCCATCGGCGCACTAAATTTTTCATGGAATACCCCGCCGTACCGCGTGGTATAGGGCTCTAAACACTTACGGGAAATAATGCGGTAACTCGTACGCAAAATGCCGGCGCTCCGCGCGGAATGGCGCAGGCCGCGCGGACGCCAGTCGACCGTACTTTCAGGCGGTGTACGTATGTTAGGTATCGACAGATTTTATACAAGCCAAAGAAATGTTCATCGCTAAAACCTACACAAATATACGTGAAATTCCACTGCTGCTTTGGGTAGCGAAACCTAAGTGTTACACGATATTCCCATAGTTTAAGTCTACCGATGTCGTTCACACTATGAGTACAGACACTATGAGTACCGAGTATACTGATTTTTGCCCGTCTACTAACTTCTGTCAGCTTCTATTACACAACTTGTCACTCAATGGCTACACGGACCTTCGTGAGGAATTTATGTGTCGCTGATGCCGCGTAGTCCAGCGGTATTAATTTCGCAAAGCAAGGCGATAGATGCCGCCTACTTGAACGGTATCTCGCGATTCGCAATAAATAGGGGATTCCCGGTTAAAATATTGCGCGATATTTTTCGTTACATTATAATCGGGAATCGCCTAAGCGTTATACACCCTCCAGCTTTATGCAACTTTCTGTCTCATTCTATTGTTTATGAGTGTTGCGTGTGTCAGTATCGACATTCCTCCAAGCGAATATGCCCCCCCGCAAAACGCTTTTTTGTTATATGTCCATTTCTACCATTAAAAACCTACCGCAAACGGCGTCGAAAAACTTGGTTCCAAGAGTTGGAATAGCAGTGACAATTTAAATATCAAAACATTTAAATACAACACAAAAAAATGCACGAAATCTTACCATTTTGGTAAATACGCATTATATCATCTCTGAGGTTTGTGCCTCCTGTAGTAACCATAACACGAATGTCTGTGTGCTTGGCGAGCTCAATGCATATTTGTGATGTTTGAAGTGCTAACTCCCTAGTTGGTACCACAATTAAAGCTTGTATAGCATCTTTTTTTGGATCAACCTAAAAAATAACAAAAAATAGCATTAAAACCGTGCATTTCTTTATGTATTGTAAAATAGTACTCATTAAGTATCAGTTATGGATTTATCACTTATCAGGAAGTGAAGGGGAATCCAAATATTATCATCATGTTAAATATGAGGTTGAGCAGCTCTTCCAATCAATTGAGAGATATCAATCAAGAGATTGGGGATTGGGGGAGGCCTATGTCCAACAGTGGACTGAAATAGGCTGATGACGATGATATAAAGATGGCAGGGTAGTCTAGTTGTTAAATTAGATTTAAATGAAAAAAATTCTAAATGGACACCAATTGATTCTAAGCAGACATCTTAATGAAATAAAAGTACTCTCAATGCATATAAAATTACTCAACTGTTTCGAATTTATTGTGCACAAAGTGCTGCACTGCATTTATCAAGCATTTAAATATGTACTGAAGGAGTGATTTATATTTATTTTCCTATGAAGGCTCAAGCATGATTCATTTTCTAAATTATAACATTCATTTATGAACTTAATGAGTTGAATATAATAAAACTGATAATAACATTATTTTTGTAATGAACATCTATTCAATAAACAATATAGATTGCTATAGATTCTCTTTAGACTTTTATTCATTGTTAGTTACAAAACATTCATGATAAAGTGACCTATAAACATTATTTTGACTGCTGTTGTAATCTTATTATCATTGTACACACATTTGCTTCACATAAGAATATATTTACTGAACATTCAGAATATATATGCTGAAGAAAAGGGGTCTTTAGTTTTTTTTTACTTATATATTCAATGAACCTCCTGTTAACTTAAGATTTTGTGAATTGTTTAAAGAAAACTGGTAGACTGTGAGCCTAAGATTCAGTGTAAATAGACTACTTTTAAAAAATACATTGTGCAAACAGTCTTTTCAACTAGCACAAGTAAAATTTTAATTTGTTACAGTAATAACTTAAAACAATATATCTCTTTTTCTTTCTTGCAACATAACAATATGATGGACACATATCTCTGCAAAGGTAAGCTCTTCAGCTGACTACTAAGCTTCCTTGAGTACTGAATGTTTTAATACCCATTACCTAGACAACTTACTCATCTTATCAAGCACAGCAAGACTGAATATTTATCATTTAAGTCCTAATAATGGTCAGGAGCAGAGACTTTTTGGAACTCCAAATTTTAGAATGTGGAGTTCCAAAATTGGAATTTGTACTTCAGATTCAATTACATACCACCCATAACTAACTAGTTATGGGTGGTATGTGATTGAATCTGAAGTACAAATGAACTCCATATTTATTATCTTTAAGAATATGTAAAAACAGTCTAAATTGATAAGACTTGATTAATAAATAGGCAATATATTGGTGATTTCCCTAAAGTATTCCCTATATTCTATATGATGCCAAGTGTACATAAAAGTTCTGTATAACAACTACTGATCAATTTAATAAAAAACAATCTCTTAGTACAGTTGTAATATATAATTACTGTATATAACTAATTATGTTCATAATTATCAGTGCTTGTAAATTTGTAAATTAAAAAATATAAAGTGAAAAGGTAGATATAATTTAACATATACAAATTTCGTTCAATAATAGAATACAAAGTATGTAGATACATTAAATGAAATAAATCCAAACAAGAATAAAATCAACAATTTGCAAAATTAAAATAATAGAAAATGTACAACCCTACTGCCCTAAACATATATAAAACAGATTATGTAGAAGTATCTAAATTGAACAAACAGAAATGAACCTACAGTAATGAGGAGAAGCCTTAAACTTAATGATGTCCAACAATTTATATTATGAATAAAGAACATTTTAGTATACAAACAATACATTACTGTCCATGATAATCTAATTAGCAAAATAAATAAAAAACATACCTGTTCTAACACTGGAATACAATAGGCGCCTGTTTTGCCTGTCCCATTTTTGGCTCTTGCAAGCACATCCTTACCACTCAGAGCAATAGGAATTGAAGCCTCTTGAATAGGAGATGGCTTTTCCCAACCCTTCTCAAAAATACCCATCAGAATCTCTCGCTTCAGGCAAAACTCTTCAAACTCATTTCCTCTCGTATCAGTTACGTCCTATATAAATAAACAGGTGTACAGTTAGCTGTGCGGACAACATCGCCTTTCTAATTCGTAAATCACTAATTAAAAATAATGAGGGTAATTGCACCCACTTACACTTGTCTTTATTCTCCTGTCTTTGGGCGGTAGTTTTAATTTTGATTTCCAGCCCATGTCGTCCACAGTTTTATCGACATCTCTGTAAACCGACGAAATTCGTTAACAAAGGAGCGGGCCCAAAAGCGACCTACAATCAATAAAACAACACAAGCTTACCCTTTCTGATTGTTGATACTGTTTCCGACGTGATTACTCGAACTAATTCTATTTTCGGTCATCATTTTTCAAAATAAGCCCACTAGGGGAGACTAAAATTAGAAACTTATCACAAATTTTTATCCAAGTCCAACACTAAACAAATTTCACGATAAGTCACTTTCAGACACATAGGCTAATTTACAAGTTTATCACGTTCACCAACTTATTCCGGACAATATCTGCAACAATAAACGATTTCATAATTTAATACATTTATCAGCAACGCTACACTAACACAGTGGTGCGAGATTACGAGACAGACGCGTCAACAAGCAGTATATACATTAGGTATAGGAAACTTATATTTGTATTGTAGTTCAAACTACCGTTTCCTCTCAAAAAAACTTTACACAGAAACGACTGGAGTAAATGTGTAAGGTAATTAATTTATGTCGATTTGCATTACATTACAATAAATAAAACAGAAAGATTGATTGGATTTTTATAGATAAATATGTATTCAAATTTCTATTTTTAATATGGCCGCCCTCGACGTTTCACGAAGTCGAGTATTTTGGGAAATTTGCTAGAACACAACGGACTCTATGTTAATCAAATTATACTTAGAAATAAGTAAAAACGAAATAATATACGGGAATAAAATAAATAAATATCACCTCGATAAAACTTTATAAAAGACGACGACACTCGATACTCGACGACGACATCACAAAAGTAACCAAGCAAGCTGTAGAGTTGCCAAAGTTGGGAGTCTACAAACAAAAATATTGTCAATTTTTAATGTTGCACTCTTCACAACAAATTTGAAAATTAGCAAAAATTAAATACATAAAATAGTGCGGGCTGTATGTAGTGTCAATGAATAAACTTTAATGTGATGTTTTTCATATTTAAGCATTTTGTTTTAACACAATTTTATCGCATCAATTTAAGTAATAAGAACAACTAATTAAGTTGTCGGATATTACATAAGCAACATTAATTAGTAGTGAGATAATCAAATGGTGCCTTGAAATATAAAGTTACCTATTATAAGATATAAAGTTATCTATGTGGCATCAGAGCTATGCAGCGAGCTATGCTCGGAGTCCCTCTGAAAGATAGGATCAGAAATGATACTATCCGACAGGGAACCAAAGTCACCGACATAGCTCAAAGGATTAGCTCGCTGAAATGGCAATGTGATCGTGAATGAAAACGACAACCGGTGGAGTATGCGAGTTCCGGAGTGGAGATCGGGGCTCGGCAAAAGTAGTGTAGGACGCTCTCCGGCACGGTGGGATGACGATCTGCGAAAGGCTGCGGGCCGATGCTGGATGCGACAAGCCAAGGTCAGGGCGCGATGGCGCTCATTGGGGGAAACCTATGTCCGGCAGTGGACTGAGATAGGCTGATGATGATGATGTTGTATCAGTAAAATGTCACTATTATTATTTTAACGATAAGAATCATTTTACTTTGACGTCCAAGTCAACTCTTAGCCACTAGCCTATTACATATTCACAAAATAAACCTCTTTAAAATAAAGGTTACATGATGTAATTCATCAGCTAAAATGGATGAATTGAATGACCTTTATTGTTCCACTATTTTTTTTTCAATTGTGGCGTAATTATATAGCTATATAATCATGGGAGATTTGATTGAACCTAGTTATTTATTTCGCGATATTTACACCAGGTGACGCTCCCGTGCAATGAATTTAGAATAAACTAGTACAACAAAGATCATTATTGTAACAAGTAGTCTTTGAAATACTTTGTAACAAATATATCTCTCTTGTCCAGGTGGAAGTTATTGCGAAACTGCATACATAAAAAGTAATTTATTTTAGTTTATACTTTGCTATCACGCTTTTGTGTATGAGATGTAACAAACAGACAAAATGAAAAATAATAATTTACGTAGATAAAAATATATGTCCCTGTCCGGTAGATTCGGCTTACTGCACTGACTTTTAATTATAAACAAGTAGACTTTAAAAAAAATACCATTTTATTTGCCATAATCTTATTAGTTCATTGCCATAGTAATTATCATGTTTGTTTCTAAACTGAACAAAAGTGTGTTCTTTTGTATCCTAATTTGCTTATTAAACTTTGTATTAAACATTATCAGTGGTGGTAACTCCGGTCATTATGATGTCAGATATGTTTTGGACGTGTCTGTTTAAATCTTGAGTCTAACTCTGTACTCAGTAGAAAGAATCCAAAACAGCGACTTGCAGATAAATCGACATAATGTAAAGGCAGCAATTTTTTTTAAATAATATCTTTATTTTTATTGCACATACTACTGGTTAATAGTTTAAATAAAGATGATACGCAAAATATAGTTTTTGTATAATAGTTAATTAGGTTTTATAATATATCTGACATGAATAAAATGACTTATCGCGTCAAACATTGTGTAGTTGTTATTTGTAAATGTAATTTGAAATTTTTTTTTGCAAATAGTATGCGAGTGTTTGAGTGAGAGGGAATGCTTGGCAGTGTCATTTAAAATTTACTTTTTTTATTGATTCAACTAATATGGCATTTCTGATTTCTCATTCCAGTAGTACCTGTTATGGTCAATTAATAACACTTAGTTATTTAAAAGTTTAAATATTCGGCTCCGGTTTCATAGGTTAACTTTTTATTCTCGCCGTGTGCTTTCGACTTCATTCTCTGTGCTGTGATATGATTTCTTAATTTCGCAGTGTCAATGCTATGAGATAAAAAACAACATGTGAGTATCTGATATTATTCTTGAACAGTTTGTATTACCTTATTGTCAGTATATTGACTTTAAGATAATAGTTGTTTTTTTAATTTTGTTCAGGACTGAATATTGGAAGTCTCAGGCGAGAAAATACTGTGAATTTTGCAAGTGTTGGTTTGCTGATAATAAAGTTGTGAGTATAAATATGAAAAGGTTTAATTTAGAAACAGGTACACTACACTATTTGTTTCTCCCATCCACGTTCCTACGAAGGCACACTAAAAAGTACCCTCTTTATCTAGTAGATATCCCAATTGCCAGAGTTAAACAATTTTATTACATAATTAGTCCAGACAGCCAAGGAGCACATCACTCTGCCAGCATTTGTGTTCCCTAAGTTCCAGTCCAACTAAGGACACATCTGCACTTTCCCTTAGGCTGGATCACAACAAAACACTGTCTACCATATTATGATAAAAAAATGGTGGTCACATTCTATCTGTAATGTTCCAGGCAGTCAAATATCCATTTACAAATATGTATTTCTTATATGATATAACTATTATTATTTCAGTCAATAACCTTCCATGAGAATGGTAAACGTCACAAGGAGAGTGTACAGAAACACATATCACAACTTAGTAAGAAGAGTGCAAAGGAGTTCAAACAGAAGGAAAAAATTGATGATGACATGAAAAAAATGGAGGCAGCTGCAATGGCTGCATACCTTAAAGATGTCCAGAATAATGCAGATCTTACATCCAAAGTAAAGTATTTAGTATAATATACTTTTTTTATCTAGTTTCAACACTCAAAGTTCAGGGTTTGTATTGCAGTAATGGCAGACTTCACACACCTTAGAATTTTTTTTTTTAATTTTTAAGGTGTACAGGTTTCTTCACAATGTTGTCCTTCACTGTTAGCAAGTGATATTTAAATTATAACCATCCATCAGTGTAATTATATTATGTATGTATTCTGTCCTTTGTATCTACTCAATGTGGTTTCAATCACTCCTTTTGGTTTCCAGAGTATCAATGAGCTGTTGGAACAAAGTGGTAGTGACAGCAAGATTGTTACTGCTTCACAAATGCAAGATGTTAAGAAGAAGCCAATTTGGAATGAAGTGAAATCAGAAGATGGAAGTAATTACTTCTGGAATACTGTGACAAATGGTATATAATATATTAGATTGCATTCCATATCTTGACATATTGCATGTTTATGTCCCATAAGCAATATAGAACAACTCTCATCTCAATCATGTAGTTCATTTCGGAAGAGTGTACCTGTCCTGAAAAGATCGGAGAGCAATGGGATGACAAGTTACTTCCATGCCTCCCTGTCGTCTGCTAGTCAGAGCGCTTCGGTCACTATGAGCCCCATCACTTACTGCAGAGTTTTGTACTATCGAGTTGGTGGCTGCCCTTGTGATCTTCTCCCATCCATCTTGCCAACTACAACCAGTTTGTCGATGGTATGTAAAACAACAGCTTGTATATTTTCTAATATTGTTTCAGAGACCACATGGGATCCTCCTGA
The DNA here is from genome assembly GCA_018244855.1 of Elbella merops. Lineage (NCBI taxonomy): Eukaryota > Metazoa > Arthropoda > Insecta > Lepidoptera > Hesperiidae > Elbella > Elbella merops. The sequence goes on from DWMG01003769.1 coordinate 9,921, forward strand.
TGAGTATTTATCAATTGCTGAGCAAGAAAAGAAGAAGCTAAAGGAACAGGTGTCAGAAAGGAACAAGAAGAAGTTAAAGTAAGTATATTTTGATTTACATATTACATTATACACTGTATTTTTTTTTTATTATACACCGATCAGGAGGTCCCGGGTTCAATTCCCAGGTCGTTCACTAGAAAATGTTCTAATTTAGATTTTCTAGTAGTTGTTCGGAGTCTGGATACGCGTCCAATGCATGGCAATAGGCTCCCCACCTATTCCATAGTGAGACATAACCGTAACCTGTGAAACGTGGAAGTGTTCTGCATTCCTCTGCCTACCTCTTCGGGGATTACAGGTGTGCAGTTACATTATATATGTACTCAAGAAAGAATTTATATATGGTGTAAAATTCAAAGTTTAATCATTTAAGATTCAGCCTTCCACTTCACAGGGTTATGGATGCACCTCTATCTTTACGTAAATTATCTGTACATTAGAATTAAATGTCACTTTGTTTTTAACAGTTGATAACAATGTGAAGAAACCGACTTACCGATCTACATAATGTTATATAAGGTGTTAAGTATACCAAAACTCACTTTGCTAGCATCACAGCAATTATATTGCCCAGCTCATATAGCCTCAAACCTTTTCATTCTGACAGTAGACCCAAATACAAAAGTTCATTTAAGAAGATAGTTATTGATGATTATGATAATTTTACACAGTAAAATGTATATTGTCATAAATATATCTTTTATTCAGAAAACAGAAGGAGAAAGAAGTTAAACTTGAAGTAGAGGCTCATATTGCGCGAGAGCGGATGAGAGAGTTAGCAGTGAAAAAAGAACCTCCAACCCCCAAGATGGAAGTACAATTTGGTCCAGCTCCAGTTAGCAATCCATATGGATCTTGGAAACCTGTTGTGAATAAGTAAGACTAATGTTATTATAGTACCATTATAAACAATTATTTAATAATTTTACCATAATAAATAATTATTTCAATTATAATTGAAGAGGTGATTTGAAACACATGACGTTACAAATTTGTTAATTATTAAGAATGATAATTTAATGTGTTCGGCTAGCTAAGTGTATTAAATGTCCTATTAGAGTAGCTGCATACCCCTTGAATGTAACACAACTTGAGTATAATACAATGTTTATTTTCAATTTTAGACTTATTTCCTGCAACTTTGGAAATAGCTATTACATATATGGACATAACTCCTTTATTTATAATATAAAGTAAAAAATTTGCACATTTTTGCAGCAAGAGATTGGCTCCAGTCATTTTAAATTTGAATTATTATATTAATTAAAAATATCCCTTTTCACCAGATGATTAAAGATTGTAATTAAACTATTTTATTCTGTGTTAAATTTGGTCAATTAATGTATGGTGAAAATTGAAGGAATGAACTGATATAAAATTGGGTAGATATATGATTATAAATGTAACTCACGTGAGTTAAGCCGGTACATTTATAATCACTCCTCCGCCGCGACCTCGCTATAAACGCCGGGAGCTCATGAAGAAGGACCTCGTACAGGTCTGAAACTAGTGGGGCCATCCCGAAAAAACTCACGTGAATTAAGCCGGTACATTTATAATCATGTGTATAAACACTCACGAAATATTTAATAGT
>DWMG01003770.1:0-11556 GCA_018244855.1 Elbella merops
GGCGGTGCGAAAAGCTGTGTCCTGCGATCTCCAACCCGCATGCCCAGCGTGGAGATTACGGACATAAACCCCATTTTGGGGGAGGCCAATGTCCAGCAGTGGACTAAGAAAGGCTGATGATGAACCGTAGAGCGGTGGTAGCATTGGTAACACTTGATTTTATTCCATTTCTCCACATTCAGAAGTTGAAAACTACTACAATATAATTGCGCTCTTTCGATAGTCCTCAGATTTTCAACGTTTGTGACGGTACTCTACAATATGAATAGAAGAATCCATCTGCTCAATATACAGGAATAATGTGTATAATAGAATAAAAATGTTACTCTATAGGAAACTTTGTTTTTTTCTATGAAAGTTTCGTGCCGGCGCTCAAGCACCGACCACGAACAAAATCTAAAAAACGAAACATGACTTTTTTCTCTCGAGTTGGTTGTATCACAAATGGTAGTATGGAAAAAGATGCAGTTGATAAATTTAAAATCATCACTGATGAATGAATAAAATTCGTTATAAAATTTACAGATAACAAAAAATTGGATTTAAAAATTCGAAAGAGTTGCCAAGGATATCAGAATAAATGGTGTATGATTCAAATACCATCAAACATTACGAAATATTTAGCAGTTATGAGAGGTGTCACAAAAGAAAACCATACATACGTTATTAGTTACGACGATGACGATGATGAAGTTGGTGATTATAAAAATGGTAACGACGATCATAATGTTGAAAGAACCAGAATGCTAAAAGTAGTAACAGTTGACTGCCTCGTTGGTCGTGCTGGTTGCAAGTGCGACTGCCGATCGGGAGGTCCCGGGTTCGATTCCCGGGTCGAACACTACAAAATTTTCTAATTTAGACTTTCTAGGAGTGGTTCGGAGTCTGGATATCTGCCGGATGCATGGCAATAGGCTCACCACCTATTCCATAGTGGGACATAAACGTAACTGGCGAAACGTGGGAGTGTTCTGCATTCCTCTGCCTACCTCTTCGGGGATTACAGGCGTGAAGTTACGATGTAATAACTAAGTTCGACGCTCATCGTTGTTGTATATACCTGAAAAATTAGCCCCAACACTAAGTGATATTTAGACAGCGCTCGACAGTTAATAATAATAACTAAAACGCCCTCATAAAGTTCGAAGGGCCATAGCCTGTCGGACGGCACTTTACGTCAGCATTATTTTAGTGGTAATAACGCAATGTTTATGACGGATCGTTACTAGGAAAATTTGGCCGAGCTCGTCCAATTTTCGTGAAATCCGCGCTGTAAAATGTGAAAATATATAGCTTTGATCAAAGCCGACATAAGACTGCGGGTGGGCCTTCCCGTAAAACCCGCACAATTTCCTACAAAGCCTCCGACAAATGCATTTAAATCGCCCCGTTTATCATTCCTGCTACAAACCATTTAATGAAGTAATTAATTAATTTGTTATAAAGTTATCGTCCTATCGATATAAAAATGACTGCTTCGTTGATCGAGTGGTTGCAAACGCTACTGCCGATCATGAAGTTTCAAATCCCGGGTCGGGCTCTATTGGATTTTTTTTATTTAGAATTTTTAATAGTGACTCGGAGTCTGGATGTGTGCCCGGTGTATGGCAAAAGGCTCACCACCTATTCCTTGGAACGGAATCGTACTCGTAACAGGCGAATCGTCGGAGTGAACTATACTCCTCTGCCTTACCCTTCGGGGATTACAGGCGTAAAGTTACGTTTTTTAACTTAGATTTTATAGTAGAAACTTCTAGTAATTGCTCAGAGTCTGGACCTATGTCCAGTGGCACACCAATAGCTTCACTATTTATTTCATGGTTTGGGATGGAGACGTGAGTGGTGAAAAGAGGAAATGCACTACACTTCTCTGCCTACTCTTTCGAACATTATAGGCGTGATACTACGTTTAATGTCATTTATTTCAAAGGGTCAATTGAAGCATAAAAATGAATGCCGGTTACAATATTATCTACGTGTCAACATTAATACCTTGGAATACATAATATATACGTCCGTTATCACAATACACTCACACTAAAGCAATATTTTTGAAAAATTCAAAGCTTTTCGTGTCGCATGATCGCCGCCAAACAATGAAAATGGCTAAAGGTAGTTTATACGCGGCAGTAAAATGGATTTTCCAACGTGAAAAACCACACAGAACTAATAGGATTAGTCACAAACTGTCGTCCTACGGCTGAAAATACCGCAGCTCAATTCCTGAAGGCTTTACTGAATTACCGATGTCGGGAAGCTTGGGAACTTGGTTGTGACGAGAAAAACCTAAGAGACATACATACATTAAGGTCCATGGACCGATCCTGTACCGCTACAATTTGTGAATGTATTAAGTAAAGTTACAGAGGGCCTTAGGTCACATTTTATATACGATAGTTTCGTTAATGTCGCATCACTTTTGGTCATATTTCGTCTCCGCTACGCTGAATGAAATTGAATACAATGATACTTATGAATAAGGATTTCTCTAAAACACATTTTTTTTAATTACTGACCTATTTGCATCCCACTCTTCTAGAAAGGCTTACCTTTGAGATTGATAACAGAAAAGGTACTTTAAAGTCGTCGAGCCACTTCTTTTATCCGATGTTTAAAGCTTAAAATTTCTAGTGTAGGCAATTGGAACCATCGGATATATGTTTTACAGCTATTAGTCTGTTTCTGTATGTTAAAAACAGTAGTTATACAACATTCTTATAATAAACAGCTGTAATAAATCCAAAACCTCGAGTTCCTTCTAAACATAGCTCAAATTCTCGCTTAACTTCGAACTTTTATCGTTATCGTTTTATCGTTATTATTATAAAATAATAAACACTGTTGCTTTACGTATAAAAATTTATGGTTATAAAACATGAATACAATGAAAATTAAACACAATATTCATTCGCTTAAAAGAGACAAAGCCAACTATTACGGTCGCCATGCCGTTATATGTTATAAATCTCGTCCCTTCAGGGGCAGGGAGTCCGGAAGCGCTCCAGAAGGCTCTCAGCGAGTAATTTATAACCATTTGCTATCTTGCCTGCACTCAGCTGATCCAGTGTATCGACAGTCGTAGTGATTGTTCATGTTAAGCTACTTCATATATGGTTTTATGTATTATATGACACGCTTGTGTTGGGCGCGGTTTGGCGGCGATCTCCTTTTATAGAAAGCACAGATGCGTCCTAAGATGGATGACGCAAGCCTAGGAAAATTCTGTTTCTCGGTCTGGGGCATCGCGCTTCCTGCCTAGGCACAGCTACGTGCGCTGGCCACCTGCGGGAAGCAGCGCAGGCGGTGCGAGAAGCCGTACTCTGCGATCTTCAAAGCACATTGCCAGCATAAAGTTTGTAGGCAAAAACCCCTTTAAAGGAGGCTTACGGCGAGTTGTGTACTTTAACAGGCTAACAATGATGAATGAATGATGATTACTTACTCCGAACAAGTTGGAATTTCGTTTTATCCTATAAAAGCATTATTTTATATCCTATAAAAGCAATAATTATACTTCGATATAAAACAGTTATCACTTTTCTTTTTTAAACATTTCATCTTTTAAGCGGTTCCATGACTGTCTGTTCGCCACAAATTTTACTGATTCTGCTCCTGTAATTATTTGAAATGTTTACTTTGTGTTATTTTTTTACTACTCCCTTGTCACCACTAGTTTTTTTTAATAGTATTTTCTAAATAAGTCCTATAAAAAGTACACTGTACCCTTTCCGACTAATAAAGTTATCTCCACGCCAAATTTCATCATAACCGATTCGGCGATATTGGTGTCAAAATGTAACAGACAAAAAGACAAACATAGAAATACTTCGGCATTTATACGAGTACATTTTGATGTATCTGTAACATACTTGAACATACGAAAAACAATAAAGTCGGTTAAAACACGTTTGGGCGTTACAAATGTAGCCAATGATTGAACCCTACAGAAGCCGTGCATTTTAGGATAAGCCTCCCCGTGCCCCGGTCCATGACATATCTTTCTACGAAAAATCACGTCGATCCGCTGCTCCATTGCTTTTCAACAAAAGGATAAAGTAAGAAAACTATAACTATGATTATTATATTTTTAATCCAGGTCGTGTACGGGGTACGCAGGTTGCACCGAATGCGAAGTATCTCTACCCATATAGACCTGAGGTCCTAATTCTCTATTGATCCCTGTCTTCATATACGCGCATCGGTTTTGGATACTACTGACTCCTCCTTCAGCCTTCTATCCCCATCTGACCTATTACCCAAGTCATATTCAATTGTAACGCAGTACTTTTTATTAACTATGATAACGAAATATATGAAACACATCATAATGCCGAATAGACGTAAGCGCACAGCTATGAAATGTATAATTCAGATATATTTTATCGTTTATGATAATTTAAATGACATTTTATTAAGAAACCCTATCCCAGTGATCATTGTATCACCCCAACTACAGTTACCCACAAAGTATCTACTCGTATGGTTCGTATGGTTCAGTAGATCAGTTACAAGGGCGATGAAGTACCTACATATTTATATTATTTACCACCGTTGAAAAATTGTGGAATTGTAGTGGGTTGAAATACATAGATTTCGAGATGCTGATTAACGGAAAAATAATAAAAAAAATCCATCACGTAAGGTTACGAATCCAGCGCCCCAAGATTACTTAATAGAGGATACCTTTCAAATAAAAAATTTTCAAGACGATCAATTTTACATACCTGTGTAATGTTTGCATATCTCGTTTATAAATGTAAGCAACTTGACAAGTCTAGAACAGCCGGTCAGTGTTGTGTGTTGTATTGTACTGAGATAGAAACGACAACCAAATACTATGTAAGGCGACTGGGCTATGAGAATATCTAAGTATACGGAAGTATATCACGCGTATGAAGATAGACATATTTGATATTCAATGTTATATGATCTATCTCGTAAGGCGTGACGATATCGCAATAATACGAATATACTTATAGAACCCATACCTTTATAGAAGAGTCAGATAAATAAATGTGGAAATTTGCAAGGTAGCAACAAAAACACTATGAGATTGATATTCGCGCGGCGCCCGAGCGGGCAACAAATAGCATTCACGAGGCACAAGTAAAAAATTTGCCCACTAAGGAATATATTTTATTGTAGCATAAAACGTGGGCGCGCGGAGATTAGAATCGTAGCTTGATTCCGTAAGAGAATTACGTTCGATCTGCACGCGGGCCGCGTCCTCACGTTTTGGTACGTTCGCGTGCTACCTTAGAACTGTATCGGCTTGTAGCGAACAAAACACGCTATTTGATACTCCTTTAAATGTACTCTCTACAGCGCAAAACAGAAAGAGATTTGTGCGTTTAAATATTTATAGGAGAGGCTCCTCCGTAATTAGTTCCCGAACAGAATGAGAATGGAATTCTTTCAACTTTTGAAAGCAAACAAACTTGCTAGACTTTATATTTGAGGTACTTTAGCTCACGTTCATGTATAATTAATTTGAAGGAGAATTTGAAAACTAGGACACAGGCAGAATAGTATAAAGATGTTTTTCAACCGTTCAACTCACTCCCTATGTTATCATTTTAAAATTTTGGATATTTAAATTACATTAGATCACGAGTATCTACATTTGTTACTGCTATATAATAAAACTATAAAGTAGAGATTAATATAACAACTCGCAGATGTTAACTATGCAACTCGCTTTGCTCACGTCATAGCGAGTTACTGACATGTCGATAGAGAAAGTCGTAGGTAAGCAAAGTCAGGTAACGGGAGGGGAAGGGCATCCTTCGTCCCAATTTGATTTCTGCGAGTTGTTAATTAATAATATATCAATTCAATTGTAACTCAGTACCTTGTTAATATTGATAAAAAAAAATATGAAACATTTCGTAATGACAAATAGACGTAAGCTCTCAACTATGAAATGTAAAATTCCATTTAATTTTATTGAAACTAGTATGTTATTTCACATCTTAATATTAGTGAAGATAAGCAAATAAAATATAGTGCTCAGATCTTAACACAATTACGTAACTACGTAATTTCAAAACTAAAACTCATATATCTTTACGGAACTGCTGGACCTAAATACTCAACAAGTGTAATTATTTATTTTTATTTGAAAAGGCTTAAATATATTACAAAAATCACCACGAACGGTATTAAATTATTCTGGACCGTTTCTTTACGCGAATCTAAGTTTGAAATTCAAAATGCGCACAATGTACGGTTATGAGTTCCCTTAAATTCCACCCACGCGTATCTGAACCGGCTTGAGGTGGTATTTTATAGAGATTATAATTCCCGCTCCCGGCGAGGCCACATTTATGACGAAAAGAGCTTACCCTAATAAACTTCATCTAGACCGCTTACACGCGGACATCTGCCGGGACGCGCCGTAATTCTTAGCCTCTTCACTATTTGTACAATGCTCTCCGCGTCTTAATATATTCGTATGTGTGCGTGTGTGTGTATTACTCAAAAGGTATGATCGTGTACCGCACACACACTTGCTAACTATAATATGTACACACATATAAAGATAATGTCAAAAGGCCATATCCCTTGATTTTATTAGGTTAGATCGTTCCAAACAGCAAGCAATGCTTAATAGTTGTGTTTAATATATCTATTTATTTATATATTAATTATCCTTCACAGTACAAATTCATCAAACTCTCAAAAAAATAAGACACTGACCAAATAAAATGGGTACCGTCTTATACCCTTATTTTTTTTTTTTTATTATAGAAATTTATCTACAGTCAGTAGCTTCATATATGCAGCTTACGGTTAAACTCCGACTTTTTACTTAACTATTATTACTTTTCATTTTCGTTTGCAAAATGTAGACGATTTCTATCTTGTGGTGCTCCTGTATATATTATTAAATATTTGGTTGGCGTGTGTGTGTTTGTGTAAGACATTATTACATCCGCTCACACTAGTGACTCATTTAATCACTGTAACTGCGGCTAATGCGGGACATTATTTGGGCCGAAGAAAGCCAGAGAAATATAGCGGGAACGTGTTGTAATACAAAATATTAGGCCATTAGTCCGCCGCGCACTTACGGGCGGCGGGCGGACGCTGTGGTGCTGCGCAGTTCCTTCTCAATGGCAAACCGGTGTACGGTATAACATTACCAGCATTGTACCTATATAAAACCGCTTGCCCAGCGTAGAGATTGTAGCCAAAGCTCCTTTTATCCAAGAACTTTCATGACTGAGATAAACTGATGATTACGATGATGATAAATATGAAAGTTTTCTAATGGGTTGTCTGGAACAAATCGCTTTAAAGCGACAAGCCGCCCATTTTATATTTACTTATTAATATTGTTCGTGTACATTGTAATGCTGTATATTTTATGATGTAAGCAATAAAGATTTATCTGTTTATGTAAGTAAAATGTCCAATATCCAATATGCAATAATAATCCGATAAACTTTGTCTATAGCTTAAGATACGTTTTATTAGGAATAGTCTTTGTAATTCTTGCCTGGTTACCTACTTATTGAACCTACCATGTGATCGTAAAAACTTCCTGGTTCCGTTTGGATTTGAAAAAAACATTGTTATTAACAGTTCTGAGGAGGAACGCGCTCGAAAGATCAATGACGCCGAGGGCTCACGCAGGTATTTCATTTGGGAGCCGCACGGCGCACACACGGCACGCGGCACAAATCAAAGGTAATTAATCAAAAGTAATTTCGTTTGTAACACTTGATGGACAGCCGCGATAACTGCACTGGGTATTATCATTCCACATAATCCGTAAGGATTATCATAATTAAATCACTTAATGAGTAATAATGAGATAATGGGTTTTGAATTAATTAATATCGAATGCTATATTATGGATTTATGCAATCCGTCTGCGATCTACATCACTCATAAATATGAATTATTATTTGACTGGCTTGTTGGTGTAGTGGTTAATAAGGCATTGCGGAGCCGCGAGTTGTAAAATCGATTCCCGCCCAAGACAAATATATGTGTGACGAGCTCCAGTATCTGTTACGCTTCGTCGTATGTAGTTGCGTGTTTGTACTTACACTTGTATATGTAAATGTACGTTTAGTAACTATCGGGTTACATAGTATAGACTGAGCTTAGCCTAAGATCAGGCGGGCCTGTATGACTTGACCCAAAAAATTATTATTATTCTTAGTGGTTCGTCAGCTCTGCTCGGTCGTTTTGTACTTTCTTCAAATAAAGGCGTCACCGAGAAATGTTCATACCAACCCAGTACAGGCATAGTCATAGAAAAAATAATTCTTGTACTATCCCAAACTAACTGTTGAACGATACGTCAGAAATATACATGAACTCATATACACTTACGTATATATAAATAATATGTTTCTATTATTATTATAACGTCACGCTCAGTCCTGTACGAGGTAAGCATGGAGCATGGAGTGCTAAATATCTCCAACTTTACATACTTGGCGTGCTTCGTCCACATTTGTCCCTGTTTTCATACACGAACGTCGATTCAGGAAATTTTTGACTTCACCATCAACCAATACCTAACTTAACTTACCTAGATTCAGTAATGGATTCAGGTTTATAATGAGACGCCTGAATTCCTCACTTTCATAACTACCGAAAATTCGAATTTTTGTGTGAAATATACAAAAATCGTTTCGCCAGATGTTGTTCATAAAATTTTATATGAAAGGACCGTGACAGCTTTATTCTTCTGAATGTGAAAAATGGCAACAAAAATCGTACATATTAACTAGGTGTACTTTTTTCTATCCGTAATAAATATTCAACGATACAATACATGTATGTACGTTTTAATTTTATTTGAGCGTAGAAATTTGAATATCATATTTTGTACATGAAACTTGGCTATCGACCACCAGTGAGGAGGGACATTCGCTTTTATGTTACACGAGACTGTACACTAATAAATAAAACTTTATTAAAAATACTTTCAGATGAAACTACTCATTATTGCATGTTTTCCTGGAAACGCAGTTTTTAATCACGTTTTGTCTAGTATGGTATATACTTTATTACATACTGTAGTATATGTCTCAACACATTTTCGTTCCAACAGTTTGCTTGGTACTCATGATGTTTCGTATAAAGGTTTTGAAATAATCATAAGTTTCTAAATGTATAAAAGAGCATGAAAGAAAGATGTAACTTGTATGGCGATTTAGAAGAAATGATAGCCCAATGGTTAGAATTCACTCTCCTACTCTTTATAAAATAATTGGGTGTAGAAATTAATTATTGTTTGCTATAACTGTGAAAGAAAAAATTGGTTTAGAACTCATTCACCCATTCTTTACAAAAAAATTGCGTATAGAAATTAATTATTGTTTGCTATAACTGTGAAAGAAACAATCCTGGTCAAACCTGCACACCTCTGGATTCTCCATATTATTGTGTGTGTAAAAAGTGTGGAGTGTGACTACCATTACTAGGCCAGGTTGTACTCGTCTCGATCTGAGAGGAGACATGTTTCCAACAGTGGAAAGATAAACGGTTTGTTGATGATGATCATCATTATGATAGCTCTCCTCAAATTGTCCGTAGAGCTCTTGTCCAAACAAGGCGATCCCTTGGGGACCTGTGAAGTAATTCGTTACGCGCTTTTTACGCAGGAAGTGACTGGCTATTTCTTCACCCTAGTGAGGTGCCTAGTTAACTTCTGCGAGTTAAACTGAGAAACACTATATAATTCTGATAACCTTGCTCTTATTTATTCACTTATGAAGTGATGTGAGAAGCGAACGTGAAGTATCACCCTGTATCAACGCAACACCCTGTACGATCGTAACAATGCTCGTAATGCGTGCTACAATGATGCTAATCCAATTGTACGCGGCTGCTGGCGCGAGGCCGTATGTCACCAATTTGTCTGTATTATTGCGATTTATCTTTGGAAATCAATTGCAACACTGCAATTTCAGCCAATAGACGATGTTACAGTCACATAGGTGGATATTTCCTATGTACCATGTACTTGCTATATACAAAAACTGTATTAAAAGGCATGACAAACAGGCAGACGGCGTAGCTAATGGTAAGTGGTCACCGTTACGTTGGATATCAATGGATTACGTTGGATACCAGCATAAACTAATACTAGTAACAAACAGTGTTAGCTTATGCTGGTTTAACCAATCATTATTGATCTGAATTTTTACATTTCAAAAATAATATTTTTGTTTTCACAGATATGCAGCCAGCAGTATAATTATGGTGAATATGAAAGTATAATATTGTAATGCAAAATTTCTTTGTGTGTACAGTTCTAGACGCGGCCATCCGATCCTAGTTATGGAACGGTACCATCATTATCAAAATTCTTATGGCTCCACTGGTGGATCATATCGCAGTATGAGAAAACAAATATAAGGCTCACTAACTTTAGACAAAAATATTTATCTAGTCTCCAAATCTTATACCTTAGCTTTGCAATACGTATCGTAATGTTAATCCAATAGCTTGCCGTTTCGTCCGCCATAGGTTATCACTTATCAGTCTATATTCATGGCGGTCTCTCTTTGCTCATAAATTATTCAATGACGCCGGTGCAGCCGCACAATATGGATGCAGGTTCATATTTCACGAACATTGTGTGACATGAGGTGCTGCCGAACAATACTTGCCCCGGAGTTAACATATGCAATATTTATCTATAATAGACAGTCGCAAGATTTCCGTTAAAGTATTCAAATAACAAGATATTATATAATATTCAGTTCAACAGTGGAATAGTAAAGGGATGAAAAAAAAAAAATTCAAATAACGTTCCTGCTGAGACAGCGTCAGTATAGTAGTGCGTGGTACACAAACGTGGTGTTTACGACGCAGCCTGCCATGATAAGCAATAACACTAATTCAACAGGGCGCGCGGGCCGCGGCCGGCTATCAGCGATTAGTCTATATTCATGATGTTTTCTCTTTGCTCATAAATAATGCACCGACGGGCATGCAGCGGCGGGCGATATCGCTGCAGCTCCATATTTCACGACGCTGCGTGACGTAATAGATGCACCCTGGAACAATAGACCCCGTGGGCTGGCGGGGGCTCTCTCCAACCGCTAAATGATAAATCGTCGCGGTCAACGTTTTATTAATTCTCTTACCGAAGTCTTGTTTTAAGCATGAGATATACCCAGCTACTAACGCTTAAATAGTAGTTGCTGCTAATTAAGATAAAATGAATGATTACGAATAGAACGATGAGCGTAGAAGAAGCGGTTATAAGAATGTCCAACAACATTAGGACTCCGTGCTTTCCGTGTACCTCGTATGGGAATTAGTATAATAACATAATAATAGTAACTATCAGGTACGAATTCCGACGATACCTTAAGAGCGTTTAAAACATGCGACAAACGAGTAGAATTTTGACCCTTATTTTCATTTTATATTTTTATACAGTGATGAAATGTACTCCAGCCCAGACTATGTACTACCATCCTCATCTGGTAGACACTCCTATAACCCGGACAAAGCAGTTTGCTAAATCGTTTTTACTAAAAACTGCGAAAGAGTGGAACTCTCTGCCGGCGTCCATCTTTC
>DWMG01003771.1:0-11555 GCA_018244855.1 Elbella merops
CGTACTTGGCAGGTGTCTGTCTGTGACGTAATAGCTCACTCTGTAGGGTTGGCAACGTATTTGTGTGATTGCGGACACATACTGCGCACTGCTACAAATACTAAGTCTATATGAGGCCTACAGGCGACTAAATTGAAAACGATTCAATTTATTGATATTTATCTAGAATCCCGATGACATGAGAAGTCTTAGAACGGAACACGTTTCAGACTTGGGTAATAATAGACTGAAATTCTAAGGCTAATAATGATGATTGAAATTTAAAGGCATTTAGTTATCTACCCGTGTATAGAGCAAAATGAAGGATATGTATCTTGTATTTGTCTAATTCGCAATCAATGCTAACTTGCAATTTATTGGAGTTGGAATAATTTTATTGGGATTTAATTAAATTAATCTAAAGTACCACCCGCATCTAAGATTGGGTAACCGTTAATGGGTAAACTTTTATTTCATTATTAATTTTCAGACCGCAGATGCCTCAGTTGTTACGGAGCAAGAGTTAAAATGCAGACTGAGGTGGTATTGCCACCTATGTATATGTTTAGAAATTGTTTGATTCTAACTTAACCATAGGAAGACTCGATGTACCTAATCAATAGGTTATAGTGTCATGTATTGAGGTCAAATACGTCTTTATAAAATCCCATTAAATTATTAATATATTCGTTGGGCAATATTATTGTCAATAAATAAATGAGGATTGTAAAATTGGTGCAGTCAGTGTCGAGCCACGATCACCTTCACGCAGTTCATGCGCGTCGAAATTAATTTACCGGGAGGTAATCAGTACAATGTTGCTTGCTGGTAATTTTGCGCTGCGTAACAATGAGACAAGCAACTTTTGGAAAATACATCCAGATTATATTTTATATTACCTTTTATAGACAAATACAGATATACAATTTACATATGAATAAACATAATACATGCACGAATCATTAGGTACTTTATCTAGAAATTACCACAATTGTTTTTTTCCTTATTGTTATATTAACTGTGTCAGTGATGGAGTGGTTGCAAGCGCATCTGTTATTCGAGAAGGTTTTGGTTCGATTTCCGGGGCGGGTGCTATTGGATTTTTCTAATTTAGATTTTCTAGTGGAATTTTTTAGTAGTGGCTCGGAGTCTGAATCTCTGATATATGGCATTAGGCTAAATATCAATTACATGGTGGGACATAAACGTAACGGGTGACACGTGAGAGTGTAGAACACTCCTTTTCTTACCTCTCAGCGGTTTACAGGTGTGATGATATGTCTTTTAAAGGGACATATTAAAATATATACAAGTAATTGTGTCTTGTAAAAACACCGAACAAAAGTTTTGTCTGCATTTTTATTTACGATGCTCGGTTATTTTTAAGGTATTTCATCCAATCATTATTTTGATTTTAATGAAAAGAAGCCATTTTATACCGTACGAAACCTTTTAAATAATATTTTTTTAATTTCAAGTCGTACGTACTGCGAAGCATATTATAATTCTGTGTCCAAGGTATAAAACCAAGAGAATAGAGCATTGTATGAGGACTAGTGGGATAGGTACTAATGTGGTCAGAGCATAGCCGCCCTTAAACCTTTTGTGCACATCATTCGCGTCAGAATTAACGTACCGTAATTTAATTAATCGAAACGAAATTATCCGCTTGCGTGCCCATTGGGCACTTTGTTTTCGGTTTTTATGTTTTTATGTGAGTAGTTATAACGATCTAGAAATAGTTTTATATTTTTTCGTCTAAAATATAAACAAACTTTATCCTTATTAACTGGCAATTGAGATCTAAGCTATGATTTCTTCTTTTCCAATGCTCGTCGTTTATTTTTCTAGTAACCGAACGGATTAGCAAGCGGACATGCGTACTCGTTCTTACGAGTTCACGGTCTATTTTGAGAGTGATTGGTATTAGCTACACTTGGGATTTAAAATGATATAATGGAATTGCTGCTGAGCAGCAAGAAGATATGGAGCGATGCGAACAATCTATTTCGGCGTATAGGTTTGAGATAAAACAAACGGGAAGCAGGATAAAACTTTAACAACGAATAAGGGAAAATGAGACTAGTGTAGTTGAAGTTAAGCCGCGATCAATCTTTATGTGCAGCTCAGTCGCGTCGGAATTAATTTACTGGGATTTAATTAATCGCAACGAAATTACCCGTTTGCGTGCAAGTTTTACTGCACACTGGAGTAAGGAAAATAGGCTCTTTGTTTTTAGTTCGCATAATTATGTTATTCGGTATGGGTGATCTTTTCGTACTTTAGATACTCCATCGAAGTAAAATGTGCAACAAAAGGCACATTATGAATTTATATGCCAACCGACATTTCGATTATATTTTTTTAAGCTGCTCTTACTTGCAATTATTCGTGAACTTAGTGATGATAAATCTATTTTTAAAATTATATCTATGTCAGGCAAACATATACTTATACGTATGTACATATAGTTTTGTATACCTGAACTATATTTGATTGTTACTAAATTCGTTATTTCCATCCTATTAAATGTTATTTGAGAAAAACTGCTTTTTGAAAAAAAAAAAAAGAAATACATTTAGCACACAATAAAAAAGGCAACGTCATTAGAAACGGCTATTTTCAACTACGTTTTCCTCTTCTATTTTGGAACATGTGCTTGGTCGAACGCGTGAAATAGTTTTTTAAATCTGAATTGTCGCCATTAGAGGCACCGAGGCTCTTATTACATCCGTATACGCGTTCGTGCCAAACACGCCAATTATTGGTAATTCCTCACCCCACCTGCCACGAAATTGGTGATCAAATTCAACAATTTTTCCGCGCGCTTTCTTTGAACCGCAATTTCCTCGCAAAGTGGCTCCGGGAAAAATTGCTTTTGTTTTCCCATTCTCGATTAAACTTGAAAGTGTTCAGTAGGCAAAGTTTCAAGTTTTATTGCAAGTGCCTAGATATAATTAAAGTACGTCTGAACCTTGCTTTGGTTACTGGCGCGACAGTTGCTCGAGGAGATAGTGATCAGAAGTTTATTATTAAATTTTATTATTTATTCATCATATTAAGTGTTATTTTGAACAATCTAGGAGTAATAGAAATATAAACATTTAACCACTAAGTAATACCAATACCAACTGCACCATTGCCATGACCTAAAACCAGACACAAATCAAGACTCAGAGGAGTACCTAGGTATTGGGATTTGTGCCAGGCGCGTGGCAATAGGTTCAGCCCCTATTCCAAAGGGTATATTATAATATAACAGGAAAAATGTGGAAGTATTACACTTCTCTGCTCTACCCCTTCATGGAATTACGAGCGTGACGTTATGTTAACTTAAGCTACACATCGTTAGTGGTCGCCGTTGCGACATCGCTATGAGCGGCGCGAGATAATAATTTAATTACTTTACAATGACTCCGGAAGCCCTTAAACAACACATCGTGAATGCCGGCGTCGGTGGAAACGGGAAATTAAAGAGGGAATTAATTAAATTCCTTGAACAGGATGATAATGACTAGTTTTAATGAGACCGAGAACGTCGGATATAACTAATGATACGCGACATCATTTTAGTTATAGTTTACAACTAGTAACAATAATAAGCGCAAAAAAAGTAAGTAATTTTGTTTGAATTTTTTCATTACATCATCATCGTCATCATCATCAGCCGATCTCAGTCCACTGCTGGACATAGGCCTCCCCCAATGAGCGCCATCGCGCCCTGTCCTCGGCTTGTCGCACCCTGCATCTGCCTGCAGCCTTTCGCAGATCGTCATCCCACCGATTTACATTACATTTATCGTTAAATATAGAACTTACCTAGAAAGCGTAGATTCTCAACCTATACTCATATAACCCTTTCATAATGAGAGAGAGCATTTGCGGGACAGCATTGAACGCCACAAGATCATTGATGCCATCTGCATCTGCTGTTAAGCGGCATCACTAAAACTGTTACTTCTCTCGCAGGGCGTAATTGACAACCATTAGATCAACAGGTAATCCTTAATTAGCATTTAAACTCCAATAATTGAACTCAAGTTTAGATTAGTTGCATATGAACAGTGCGACGGTAAACACAAAAAAAATCTTGGCGTAATTTGCTTTCGTGAGCGTTGTTACTTTATACGATTGACGCTTTATCGTATAAATCATATTATTCATAGAATACTATGCAATATTTATGCGTATGTTAAAAGTAATTTGTCCATAAATATGTAAAACAAATGTGATTCGTTTTCGTCATATGCAAAGTTCTAAAAGTTCGTGCCTCCAAGGTGACTTTATATCTGTTTTCAATTTTATTATATATAGGGCTATAATTTAACACGACTGACGTCATACCCACTTTCTTATCAAATCCCGATTAGTAACGGGTATATATGGTAGTCGTACACTTGAAATACGTTGTGTGTGTAGGCTTTTTACATCAAGGACTCATTAAATGATGATAATGACGGATTATTTGTAACTACAAAAGTTTGTTTAAGCTTACGAGCAAATTTCGGGCGTCCTCGTTAATGTTTTTGGTAAATATATTTAATATGCCACGCTCCACTAATGGCTTACTAGCAATTTTTCTCGTGGGAAAGGCCCGAATTTATGTGTGTTTTCAACTGGTAATAAATTTAAGACAACGATTATGTTCACGTTGTTGGTATATTTGTTTTTATTTTCCATGCTACGTTTTTGATTTACTTTCTACCTTAACTGATATCACTATTATTTTGTTTCAGAGTAATATATATGTATATAACTCTATTTATTTATTTATTATTGTTAATTAGAACGATTACAGAAACCATTTACACCTAATATGACGTATATAATAAGACGTATCGTCAGCTTTGGCTGTGTGATATGGCATCCGAAAACCTTTTAGGCGACTATACTAGTTGCCAACAACCTAATCAGCTTACAAGGTCCTCTCGCATTATTAAGGGAGGCCTTATCTTCTGCATGTACAGAGAAAATGTGAACAATTCTGTTAACAGATTTGACTAAACGTAACGTTTAGTTAAATCTGTTATCAGAATTGTTCACATTTACCTAACTATTTTTATATATATCAGAATTCCATAATTTTGCTACACAAAGGTACAGAAGGAATTCAATAAGTTCAAAACTACGTTACCAGGCAACTTTATAAAGGCTGTGCTACCATTGAACAACTCAATTTTAACAAAATTTATTAAGTCATAACACTGCATTATGAGTCCTGAATAAAGTGGGCCAGGAGACATTGAAATGTAATGACATAATCTGATGTACGATCAACAAATGCAAAACAGGATAAATCTGAGGTCAAGGCAATAATTAATATGTTGGCAGCACGACGTAAAATACGATGGTGCTGCCATCTATGCAAAAGTGCTGCCATCTGTTTAATGAATATGGTGTCGCTGATCACAGCGAAATACACTTGAATGGGGTGTTTAATTATATTTAAATGAAACCATATGGGATGTGAGGTAGCGAAAATTTCGATATTTTCATATAATTAACAAACATGAGATACTACACGATGGTTTTAGACAGAATAGTAGGCTATTATTGGTTGCGTCTATTCGAAGCGAAGTTAACAACTAATGAAAAAGACATGGAAATTCTTTTAGATCGTCGGGAGGCACCACTCGCAAAAATTTAAATTGACCTCTAGATTAACTCTAGCCTATGAAGTTACGAAGAAAGTACTTAAAAGAAGGACTCTAAGACGAAGATATCTTCTGTTGGGTATATAGTTACAATCATATGAAATAGTTTACAAGATGCCGATTAGACAAGAATCCGAAACGATGGCAGATATGTCAAAAACTGTTTTCGAACTGTCCAAAGGTCTTTTTGAAATTAGCTGAAGTGTAAAACTACGGTTCAGCACATCGGGGCAAAGTGAGACAAAGACGGGACGAAGTCAGACAAAGTCACATATGTAGATATTATCAGCATCTCGAAATGTAACTTTGCATATGTTTCAAACCTAAACCGCAATGACGCACAGCTGTCACTAGCTACTACATACTACAGGTATATGTATCTTGCTACAGATTACTTATCCTTAGTCGAGGTCTTGTCGATAGATAAACCCTGTGGATTTTGTCATCTATACAGTTTCTGGTAAAAATAAGTACACTAGTAGATTAATAGACTAATGGAATAAAGTATTTAAAGAAGTGAATTATTATCATAGATTAGTCCGCTATAGGTATTTAGTAATAATTATAGAACCTCTTGTCTCTAGTACGGACTACACAATAGGACCAAAACTTGTCAGCACGACTGCAACAAAGTTCCCTCCGACCAACGGTGCTGAGGAAACTCGTCGCAATACACGACTTACTTGGATTGTTTTACTTAAAACGGAATATGTAATGTGCTAGTTTTCTGCTCGTAACCTTCGATATACATTTTTTTTTAAGAATTTTATTTAAAAAATACAAGGAAATTCAAATGTTTCGCACATTATGTACGTTATTAGAATTAAATACAATTATCCGTTCGTCCAAGTCTCTTTGATCTTGATAACACGCTGCAATTTTACTGTTCGTTGTTACTAAGCCCTAGTTTTATAAATACCCATTACTGGCACCGTAATTAATAAAAACGATAGAATTATGTATTAAATAAATATTTCAATTCAAATACTTTTAAATATTTCATTCGTAATCTATTACAGTAGCACATTTTAAGTATATGTATATTTGACTATAATGTAATCATTGTTAAGATTGCAGCGTTGACCGAGTGGTTGAGAGCGTAACAGCCGATCGGGAGGTCCTGGGTTCAAATCCCGGGCTGAATACTATTGGATTTTTCTAATTTAGAATTTCTAGTACTGACTCGGAATCTGGATCTATGCCCGGTGTATGGTAATAAGCTCACCACCTATTCCATGGGACGTAAACGTAACTGGTGAAACATGGGAGTCTACTACAGTCCTCTGCCTACCCCTTCGGTGATTACAGGCGTGATGTTACGTTCTGAAGATGTTATTGAATTATCATACGTAGTTCAAACCGAGACCTATAGGGTATGTAATTACATGTGGAACGAACATTACATATACATGGAATATGCATTAACCATTACAACAGATGTTAATTATAGTCAGTGAACGTGAATTATTCCCGGGCGAATATCGAGATAAATTGTCAAGTACTATGGGTATTAAATATGAAATCCAATTAAATTAACAAAATCAAAGTATTATCTGCTGTTAGCAGAACGTTAGTTAGTTTTAGATTGGTCTATTAGTCCAGTGATTAGTGGTCCTCACTGCTGAGAGAGAGATTGTGGATTTCATTTCCGTCCAGAACCAAATTTTGCGTGAGTAACAGGATTATTTATTTTGTTTTGTTATGTTTGTGATAGCCTAGTGGTTAAGAATTCAGCCACTCACTCCGGGGGTGCTAGGTTCAAATCCATGGCGCACACCTCTTTACAAAAGTACGTTTTAAATTTGAAATATCACTTGCTAACGGTGAAGTAAAACATCGTGAGGAAACCTACACACCTTAGAGCTTATAAAAAAAATAAAAATATTTTCTAAGATGTGTGAAGTCTGCCAACCTGCATTTGGCCAGCATGGTAGACTATAGCCTTAACCCTCTCAATATGAGAGGAGACCCATATTCCAACAGTGGAATTATAATGGGTCGATTATTATTCCTATACGACAGGCTCTTTTTAACTGGGTTTCGGATATTGACGGATGAGCTGTTTCAAATCATTGTTATTATAATTAAACAAAGACAACATACTAAGCTTTGCTGCTCTAATACAGCAATTGGAATCTTCTAGGAGACTGCTTTTTTAAAGCCTTAAACGACTCTTATATACATGGGTTAGGAAAGTATTAGAATTTCATAATATATTTTGAATTTATATAATATTTAAATATCCCATACCATAAACTAATATTTTAAATGACTCTCTGAATTGGCTATATACATAGATAGATAGAGATACTTCATGGCGTTTTTTAATCAAAATAACAAAATTCTGAGTTCTAATAAACTTATATAAGACAAAGAAATGTATGCTACGCGACGAAGCCAGCGAGACTAATAACTAAGAGAAATATATGTCACGTAAATTTCATTTCTTTGACGGTTCATAGTCAAATATGAGCATAATTCTAAAATAGTCTAGAATTGTCTAAACGTAGAAATTCGTAGTGTCGTAGAAACGTGAGTGGTTGTAACTTTACAGGGTTGTTACCTTTAGAACTTATTTTTAGAACTTACCTTTAGAACTTACCTTTTACTGGCGCCCACAAAAAAGAAACAAAAAATAGATCGTGTTTTCATTTGATGGCAATTCAGTATTTGGGACTTCAATTGGTTGTTGAGACCGACTGTCCGACTCAATATTAAGCAATTAAGAAAACGAATGGCCAAAATTGCACTAAATAGCAAGTAGGACTGGGCTATACTGATGAATATGGTAGAAGCACGGCAGGTATGCAAGGATATGGATATTTGGTACACCGTGCTCCCTGCCTACCCCGTAAGGGACTTGGCGTAACAATATGTATGTAAGTAGGATTGGGCTACAAAACCTTATGTGTATCTTCTGTAACATAATACTTTGTAAAGTATAAAATATGACGTCATTACTTATCTCCGTCCATTGCGCGCAACTGCTCAGTCTTTGTTTCTGTGACATTTTTCTTCCACAAACATTGCTCTTGTTTATCATAACTATGCTTAAATAAATTAATAATTGTATAAATAAATTTATTGATTAAATCATGTTTAAATATGATTAATTTTGACAACCCTAAACTCCAATCTCCGAATGCAATGTGGAAATTCACTCGAGTGTCATAGTCGCCTTTGTTTCTAGATTGTTTATTCGAAGAGGTGGAACACGGTTATTTGAGTTCATTGTAAACATTTAAAGACAATGTATTGATGGTAGTAAGACTATTTATTTAAATCACTGTATTATGTATTATAAAATTGACACGACATATAATTGGATTTTATCAAAAAAACTGAATTTTCAGGCACATAATGTACGATATCTCTGTGACAGGAATATAAATACCTCTAGAGAAGTATATCACAATTGGGGACAGGTCAAACAGCGCTATTAAAATGCGGTACGCCCTTACTTCGCGTAAATGAAATGTTATTCAGACAGGTTGCTATTGGAAATTCACATCGAATAGAAACTCGAATGTTTCCTACGTAAATCGTATTACTTAGCGATAGCGGCGGCAGGAGCGCAGGTACTGTAAGACTTTGTAGTTGAATAGACGCGCAAGTGACAAACTAGATTCGAATCGAGGATACTGCCTCGTTCGCTGAAGTGCCTCCTCGTAGATGCAGTTTATAAAGTGGTTGCAGCGGGACTGATAATAAAGAGCAGACAGTAGTAAGTAGTACCCTGGTGAGGTCGCTAGTAGTAGGTAGTAGTAGACAGGTAGTAACATAATATTATTATAATCATATTAGGTATTATTTGTATTCAAAGAGCAAGTACCTAAAACATAACGGTTTAGCACAATATCACGCCTGCATTTCTCCGTAGGGGTCGGCAGAGGAGTGCAGTACTTCCACATTTAATTCGTATGTTGTACGCCGAATTAGAATTTTTTGTAATGGTCTAAAAAAATATATTTGTAACAGAACTACTTTAGGCTGTGTAGTACGAGTATGACGATCGCTCACCTTGTTCCCCCAGTGTTATCCCACAAATTGTTCCATGTTTTAATGTTGAACGCTTATCAGTATTATTAAACGAATACGCCCACCGAGGCGCACCATCATGCCGAGAGTGTTCTATTTATGACATTCAATGGGCGAGTCTGATGAGATGTGTCGCCATAAAGACGCGTCTTATACGCCTCTGTACTTATTGCATATTGAAAACCCATGTCATTTCGCCTCATGCAAATCCTGCGCGACGTATTTCATGTCGTAGAGAGATATTATGGAGCCGCTTACAAATGTTTTGCATCTATAATTTTAAGCAGCTTACGTGTATGTCACACAAGATGTATATTATATGGTGTTCTCTTTGTAGTTTGTACTATAGGCATGTGTGTATGAATAAGGCTATATGTCTCTATATAAATAGGCTTCACAGGAAAAGGCTGTGTTAATAACTAAGTCACAATGACTAATCCATAGTGTTACATTTTAGTGAATTAGTTTCTATTAATTTAATATAATAATAATAAATTCAAAAAGAAAAGTAAATAGTCGTCTAAAATTAAAAAAAGATTAATTTCATGTAAAACACCTTTTGATTTTTGTCCCTTAGACACCGTGACTTTATATATAACATGTTTATGGAATTCATGCCTCTATTTAATATATGCCTACATTTAGTACATGTGTTCATACAAATGCTGACACATTTCAAAACAAGCTTAAACAACATGGAATCAAAATGGCGATCGAAACTGATGAGTGACCACTATTAATGAATCACTGTCAGAATTTTTCCGCTTTGAACACCAAAACTCAAAATCCATGTTTCCGTTTTTAATAAAACATAAGGGTACATTACACATGCCAAAAAAATGTATGAGGAGTTGGCTAACGTAGCCAATATCATTCACGAGGTAGACAAAAATGATGTTCACAAAAAATGACGCGTCGCTTTAGTGTTTGTTCAACTCTGCCATTTTTCTCAGAGCGATTCTCTACAGTATACGTAATATAGTTACATAACATAATATTCACAAGTCCAAAAAAAAAAACAAAGATGCTTTATTCATTTAACAAGTCGCAAGGGCCCCCTTACTGGTTTAAGAAACCTGTGTTACAGGGTGCCCCGTTCATCCACCAAGACAATTACAAGGTACTTAAACATAAATGAAATATAATAAGCTTACAGCATTTGAGAAGAATTTTATAAATATATATTATATTACATTTACATATTGATTGTGTGTATATGTGTGTGATTGTGTGTGTGTAAGTGTGTGAGTTTGTGATTGTGTGTGTGGCTCTTGTCATGCAATATTCAGTTTGTTTATAGTTATATTTAAGAAGTGTTTCTGTTGGCGCTTGTTTTATCTCAGTACACGTCATAGGATAAAATAATTAAGTCTATTATTGAATAAGTTGTAGAGGTAACACGATAGATAGGAACAAAGTCTCTTCCTAAACTTAGTACTGCATTGGGGGAGCTGACAGACAGGTGGATTACTGCGTCTTTGTAGTAGCTGGGTGACATAAGGTAAATGTTTATGGGTTTTTACTATGCATTTTAGGATATACGAGTAGGTTTGTCGAGTGGTAAGAGGATTGGAGGAAGAATGTAATTCATAGGTCGAGAAATGAATGAGTTTGAAGAACATTACTTTCAGTAATGCCCTCTGAGCCCTTTCAAGAGTTATTAAGTGAGACTTAGAAGCTCCACCCCAGACAGGGATGCAGTAACTCAGCACCGACTGCGCTAGCGCCTTATACGTGGAAATAAGATTTTTTTCATCAGCAACATGTCTAAGTTTTCTGAATACCCACATGAGCTTTCTTTTTTTTGCAACCCATTATAATTCCACTGTTGGAATACGGGTCTCCTCTCATATTGAGAGGGTTAAGGCCATAGTCTGCCACGCT
>DWMG01003772.1:0-11554 GCA_018244855.1 Elbella merops
GGGTTTATGCCCGTAATCTCCACGCTGGGCATGCGGGTTGGAGATCGCAGGGCACAGCTTTTCGCACCGCCGACGCTTAAACGTCAGAATCAGAACAATCCGCTACTAAGTGAAAGCATTATTGTGTACCGGTCCATCTAACGACATGTACTCGTATAATAAGACACGACGCCAAATGAACACTGAAGTGTAAGTTATTAAGTATGTACTCAATCGTATTGGTAGATGACCAGTCTCATCTAAAATTGGACGCTAATTTATGTATGCACACTGCAGTTTCCGTTCAAAAACAGCTGGCTTATAATATCATGATTGATTGTTTCGTTCTGAAACAAATGAATTATTAAAGATTTGAAAAAAAATTATGTATAATATACCTAATTATTCAATTTTCGTTAATAATACTCGTATGATCAGAATGATACCACAAAACTATATACATATAAAATATTCTTGAAGCCTCGTAATTTTTCCAGAACATTCCTAATTGTTCCATAGACATGCCTCTCACATACATTCCAAACTCATAAAACAATATTGTACAATGATACATTCTGAGATGGTTATTTATACCTGCCGCCTTAGGGCCGACCGGAACAAGAGGGCAATTAGGACGGTCTAATTTGACATTTATTTAAGGAAAGTAACACTCATTATGGCTCAACTAAAAATATTAGGATGGCATAGCTTAAGCCAACTGATAATTATTTCTCTTCCAGCAAATTTATTACTAGAACTAATGAGTAATTAGTGCTGAGTAAGAATAAGTATATTCCTTAGAGTGTCATTTCTGATTAAATATTGACAGATATTATATTTTATTATTTTAATTCTTTTTTATCTAAATGTCCATTTTCAGTTTTTTTTTTTCAGTTATTTTTTGTATTAAAATTCTGTTAGATACTTCTAAATATGAAATAGTAAAAAAATATTTGTCTCTATATTAGTACTATAAATTCTCGTAAATTCTCTCTATATTAGTACTATAATGCCGTTGTCTCTCTCGTATTGGGTGATTTTTATAATAAATAAAGGAGTAATACATTTAATATTATTTATTTTAAAGAAAATTAAATATATAACAAAATAACTATATAAATATGCGAATAATCCAAATTGAAAATTATTGCGCTCAAATTTCTATCCAAAATAATGAACCATTAAATAATAATACGCATATAATTCCAGGGTTGACTGGAAGAGAATGCCATTAGGCATTAAGTACGTCCTTGTATCCCTTAGCATAAGGTGTTACAAAAGAATAAATAAATAAATAAATATATGTACGAGTACTCTGTACTAATACGAAAATATAAATAACGAATTCGAAATGAGAAATAAAGCTCTATTTATTATAGGCGCGTGACAGGGATATTGAATGGAAATGTAATTGAATTGCCATGGGAGATTCATTATTAACATTGAATTAAACCACAATTGATAATCATCAATAAAACCAGTAACAGATGCTTACCTTTGAAGAAGAATAACAGCAGAAATACGAAACCCATTCCCTTCCAAAACATCTTGACAACACAAACACTGGCACTGAACACGTAAAAACTTTTTGTTCGTCAGTAAAAATTATCAAAATTCCATTGCCACAGATTAAAATAATTCATCAACCGAAAGCGGGTTCGAATTTCGAACACATTGTCGCGCAAGCTGTGTTTGTACGACGCGCGTCCACCCCCCTCGGAAGCTTGGATACCACTGACAGAAATTGTCTGAAAGAACCTACAGAAGTACGGAAACTATATAACGTAAAATTTCACTGGTTAGTTACACGCGATAACATTCATATAAAAACTGGTAGCAACTATTATTATCTCTGGTCGGTAAAATATATAATATTTTTAATCGTCGCAAATGATTAGGCGTCGCAAACATTATTTTTGTATTTAAAAACATCTTTGCACAACCTTGAATAACGTTATTAAAGTTTTCTTACAACGTTTTTCGGTTTGTTAACTCGTGCCAAAAATATTTTAATTTAGTCAATCGAATGTTTGACGATCCATGAACCATTAACAATTCACATGACAGGTGTCAGATTATTATAATATATCTATACGTGCTTTGAGACATTTAGTATTATTCTTTTATTGCGTAATAATTTGACTGTGCCTTCGCTTTAGGTCAAAGCTGTATTTATTTTTGAATGAAACTAAATCTAGTAAAACTTAAAAAAATTGTAGAGTTTGGTCAAGTTTCCAAATTTAAACTGAAAGTCCTCGTTGCCATATCCGGCGACCCTGTTCAATTTTTAGCCCTGTGGTGGCCTCTTTGATGACTGGCGAAACCGCATTTAGATATGAACACCCGACCACGTTGTGAGCAATACATTTGGCCGAAGTATGACATGTGTACACATTTGCGCGCGGTGGATAAGTTTTAGTAGGTGCACATGTTGATCTAGTTGTTTGAGTCGCTTTTCACCGAAGCCTTTAATTGCGGCGGATTTTAGAAGGCGAATCTGACCGTGTCAGCGCAAGCTTCTCCCAATGCTCGACGGGCAGACCAATTGCTCTAAAATATCGTTTAATAACACCTTTATAGCGCAGATATCTTCCGGACTTTCTTTTCGTCTTACTCCGCTCCTGGACATTGTAATATCCTTATTGTGTGCAATGGGCGCGATGGCGCTCATTGGGGGAGGCCTATGTCCACCAGTGGACTGAGATAGGCTGATGACGACGACAATGACGATGACGACGTGCAAAATATTAATGGTATTTGTAGACCACTAAGATTTATTAGAAATAGAAAGGCTTTAGGCATTTATTTATTTATTATACAAAAATCCACAGCTCTTAAAAAATAACAATACATATCTTATAAATTTACATAAAGCCAATTACGGATTTTTATTTTATTTTTATTTAATTTCAATTTTACATAACAGGAATTTAAATAAACAATAAGAGGTAAGGTAACATCACGCCTGTAATCCCCGAAGAGGTAGGCAGAGGAGTATATTCCCACGATTCACCAGTTACAACAATAAGCGATAATAGAAAACATTGAAATACCAAGATAATTACAGGTACCAACGAGTATTTTCTGCCGACCTACCACCAAAATTGAAACTAAAGGTATATACGGCGGGCAGGTAGTGAATAAAAGGATTCCAACAGTAACTATTACTTACTATAGGAATTCCTTTATATAAGTTTTATCAAAAATAGTACCAGTACTCATTATATTTTTTCTGCTAACGTATATTTCTGGGATAAATAACATTGACACGTTATATTTTTGTGTATTTGCTTCGAATATGAGTTAAAGATGGGATGAATTATATGTAAATTTAAATTTAAATATCACATCCACTTTCGTCCAATTCCGTCACAAACATCCAATTTAATTCGTGCAATGTGACTACATTCTCAAAATCAATTAAGCAGCGAAAAGTTTCATTCTTATATTGTGTTGATCGATACATGAACATATCATCACGCCTGTATTCCCTCGAACGGGTAGGCAGAGGAGTGTAGTACTCCCACTTTTCACCAGTTACGTTATGCGTCCAATGGAATAGGGGGTGACCATATTTATACTAATTATGTATTAAGTATGTACGTACATTGAATAAGTTTTTTAAATTGCCACAACCTTTTAATTATAACAGTATAATTCAGTTTTCAATAAATACAAATGTAATTTAATTAATCAATGGAATGAAATTGGCGAAAATAATTTGATTATTGGCTTCATTCGAGCGTGTTCTGAATGACGTGTCATAAATGGTAATTATACATGTTATAACTGATATAATTTATGTGTTATACTCAGTATTAGTTATATCATCATTAATATCATGCTGTACCCCCAGGTCCTTTAGGTCGTTGTCCTTGGAACTCGGGACCAGAATACGATATACCGCAACTTCTGCTTGGCGTAAGAAGCGACTAAAAGGAAGAATCCAGGATCACTAGCAACTAGAGTGAGAGCCTGGACTGTACAACTAGCGAACCTGGGAGAAACGAGTGTGCATGTGTGATCGCATATCCTCATATGTAGGTACTGGAAGGCGCGGAATGAAGCATTATACCTCTCCAGAATTTAGGGACTCTAGGGACGTGTCGCTCGGAGAATACTGGTGCGCTTCCTCGAGGATAACAGAGAAAAAAGATCCTTAAGAAAAAGCTGTTATAACACCCCTTGTGTTATAACAGCATATATCGAGTATAAAGTAACAATAAAAATAACATTAATGGAAGTTATGTAATTATAGTAATTTTACAGATGAATACTAATTAGTATTCCAGCAATGAACCATATTCGACTGTAATTAGTTACAATTTAAGTTATAAAAATTTGAGGTTCCTATGTCGAAGAGTATATTTTTATAAATCTCTGTGTTATACTTTGATCTAAAACTTTTCCATGTATTGAGTAGAGTTTTCTTAACCAAAGGAGAGTGAGAGTACACAAAAACATACCAATACGAATACATAATATGTATATATCGTATCGAGAAATCTGTCTTTAGAACAATTTCATAAATGATGAATCACTAAATCGTAAGTCAAAGAAAAAGAATCAATTAAATACTGATGAACCAATTGTGAAGCAATAATGAATCATTGTAATAAATCAGTAAGACTAACTAATGCAAGTTCCCCCTGAAACGGAAATGTTGCGAAAAGTAACGACGATCCGAGGGGTGTGTTGATATATAATTTGCAATATATCCCGGAGACTGTGTTGTGAGGACATTTGGAGTAAACAGAATTAGCTTTTCAAAGGTAGCTAGATTCCTCAGTCCATGATTTGACTGAGCATCTCCCTACTGCACGCTTTCAGAGACTGAATCGTAAGCTACTCGTATACGCCCTTTGAAAGATGTGATACGGACAATAAATGTCACGGCATTTCAATATAAAATTCAGTAAGTAGCAACGCACTAATAATATATCGGCAGCTTTACGTAAGGTCATCTATGTGGATAGTATTCCGATAACGTTATAACACGTTGCAACATTATATTGTTTTATGCAATAATGAAACCACCAGAGTTTGTAGTTCAACCTCTCATTCCGGAGACCTAAATTCGAATCCTGGCACGCACTTTTTTACAAAAATGTGCGTTGTAATATTAAATGTCACTTGCTATAACGGTGAAGGAAAATATATAGAGGAAACCTTAGAATTTAAAAATGTTCTCTAAGAGCTGTGAACTTTGCCGACCCGCACTTGGCCAGCGTGGCAGACTCTGGTATTAAGCCTCTCATTCTGAAAGAAGAATCAGGTCCAACAGTGGAACGATAAAAAGGTTGAAATAATTTAAGCGCGTATGAAAAGATTAATTTAAGTAGAGAAAGCAAGTTAATTTCGCAAGAATACAGATATTTGGCCCTCCATCTCTCTACCTACGGTGTAAGGTACTTGGCGTGACGATGTGTTAACAATTAATAACAATATGTGCTGATTGATACTAACAGACTGTTGAGGGGGCAAGGTCGCGGCGGAGTCTCCGCAAACGGCGGGGCTCATGAGGAAGGACCTCAAACAGGTCCGAAACTAGTCGGGCCATCCCGAAAAACGTACGTGAGTTAAGCCGGTACACATATAATCATGTGTATAAATACTCACGAAACATTTAATAGTAAAATAACAGACTAATCATACAAGCAAGGAGCCACTAGTGATTGCTGCCAGTCCATTTACTGGTCTCTTCACAAAGAAAAATATCGGGTAATTTGTACATAGACTCACCTATCTATGAGATTCGGTAAATAAATCATTAAGCAGATTACTCTCATCATCATCACCATCATCGACCCATTCCCGTCCACTGCTAGAACTAGGCTTCCCTCTATGAGTGCCATTGCGCCCTGTCCTCGATTTGCCGCTGCCTACCAAAAACAAGTTCACTATCCCTATGAAAAAATCTGATAATTTCGGTCGGAAAAAGCCTCATAAATTATTATACTTGGAAAATTGCTCAAGGCACGATGTAAACAAAAAGTTGACCGGGACGTTTTTACTCCCATAGTTATTAATAATCTTCGTTTGAGGTTGAACATTTCAAAACACATTCCGGAAGATAGTTCAAGGGTCTGAGGGCCCCCGACCCTTTTGCCCTGAGGGGCAAACACTGCGGTTACACATAACGACGACCAGCTGTCTGCTTAAAAATAATTAAAGTTAACTATTGGGATTTGATATTTGGTTTTTATTAGGATTACTAATGCCACCAAATAAATTAATGTTGTGTATAATTATAAAAATTCAATACAATGGAAACAACCAAGTATTCGCTAATGTGATTAAGTTTGTGACAGTCTTCACTGCAGGGAAGACATAGGGAATTAAGATCATACAGTCTTGAAGGATACCAAAATTATTTGACCGTTTAAAGCGGATTGTAAGGAAAAATAATGTACGTACCACTATTTCATTCTACCTGCCTTATCGTCAACATAGGTATGTACTTAAATCCACTTTTTAGCACACTACCCTCAACCAGTAATCATCAAGTTCATGGCGTAATATTTCGATTGACGATTTAAATAACCATACAGTGACCAGCAACATCAGATAGATCAAACTTTAAGGGGCGGGGAGCATAAGCGTAGGAAGCTTTCATGTCAAATGGAGTAATGAAGGTATTCAAGGACAGAAATACTTGTAGGTTTTTTTAATATACTTTTGACTTTGGTAACAATAATATGCGCCAGAAGGGTAAAAGATCTGTTGTATTAAAGCGAATATGGAGAAAGGGCTTTTTTATGTCTTATCCAAAATGCAAGAAGTGGATTCATTTACGCAACCAGAATATAAAACATATGCAAATATGTATGTCTAGATAGAAAAGTTGATCTAGTAAAAGACAATATTGACCGAAAACAAGTTTAGTTAAGGCGAGAAGTAAATTATGAAGGCTTAGTAACATACGAATTGAAAATAACATTCTAATTACACAATTGATTTAAGATCTCACAGCAAATAAACAATATATCGTATAAATCCTTTAATAGAAATCGTGGAAACGTCTAGAATATCAGAACGTATGAGAATCGTAATTCAAAGCGATGTATAAACAAGAATGTTCTGTTCACACAGATATATGTAGTTACATTTGATAATAATAGTTAGTTAATTACACATAGCGAAACTGACACTATCTACCATCTCTTTGTGTAACACTAGTGTCTTCGTCATACCCTGATGAGTAAGATAAGGGACATATATCTTAATATATGTATGTACATACATAAATAAGTTCAACAGGTTATCGATTTTATTGTCTGACTGTTAGTGGGATCTTTTATGTTGTGTTATTATGATCATATTGTTGCCGCAGATCTCTTGAAGAGTAGGCAGAGATTTAATATTATCAATTACATTGCGCACGACACAAAAATCCTCGAAGAGGTAGACCGAGGAATGTACTACACTGCCACATTACACTAGTTACGTTTACGTCCCGCTATGGAATAAATTGTGAGCCTATTGTCATACAACGAAAACAAATCCAGACTCCGAACCGAGTCGTCGTTTGTTGTCATAAATTTGTTTTTAAATGTCAGTATGTGCACTAGCTATAAAAATATCTTAATTAAATTTCAATAATTGGATATAATTCTTAAGGACTGTTTCCGTTAGAACTAAAATATTTTACAGGTTAAATGTCACTTACAACAAAGAGAATAGACAATATCATGTGAAAAGCTTCAGATCTAAGAGTCATCTAGAAAGTTCTCTAAATTATCTGACATCAACATTGGCAACGATAGAACATTGTTTCCTATAATGGAAGAATAAATGGGTGGACGATGATGTAACAAAGTAAGTTCAAGTTTTTTTTTATCTGGTAACAAATAAACAGACCATTTTGAGTATTTGAAGTGAAACTAAAACTCCCCAATTTAATAAATAAACAATTAATTTGCCAATTTTAATATTTATTTTGTACAATTATTAATCACAATCCGCCTAAATCCATAAAGCTTGTATTACGTACTAGTTAAAATACTGCATCCTAGGAAAGCCAGGCTGAACACGTCATGTTGAAGTTTATGTTAGTTTTTAAAAATACAATTTCAGCTCTTATATTTTTCATTATATTAAACGGAAAGGCAAACAGGCAGGCGGCCCTCTGGGTAAGTGGTCATCGTCTTACATAGACATATTTTATTTAATATATTAGTACACAATCGAATACATACTTTTTACAACAAAAATTTTGTATTGATCACGTACCTTATCTGGAGTAGGGCGCTGGTTGTTGCGAACAATCTAAAGTAAGACCTGTTACGTTAGTTATTATTAGTTATGAACAGGAAACGCAACTTATCCGAGCACAGTCGGTTACACGGGCTAGTTACAAACCCAGTACAAAGCTAGGATAATATCAGATTACATTACGAACAATGAGACTGCGGTGAATGTACTGCGTGTTGGTTTGTGGTACTGGGTGCGATTATAGTGGAGCTGCTTTTTAACTACGAACAATGCTGTCATAAACAACCCCGACCAATTAAGTCTAATAAAGGATTATCCTAACCAAGGTCAAATCAAACAGCGAGATGAGGAACTTTAAAAACACTTCGAATATTATGCGCATAAAGACCATATTTCTATGACTATGACGACAAAACGTTACTGGGCCTGCACATGCAATATACACCAATATTTATGTCTGCGAAGTTTATGCAATTTAAAATATGATCTCTCTCCAGGGACGGGTAGTGTGTTTGTCGATGAAATTTCAAAGCAATGTTACTTACATAACGTTTGAATAATGCATTAAAATCATTTACTGCTAAATGTATTATGAAATAAAGATTTATGAAGTGTGCAAATTTGATTTTACATTTTTATCAAGAATTTGGAAGGCTGTTGTTTTTCGAAAACTTTTGTTATTGCGGCCAATATAAGTGAGCGTGAAAGGTCAAGTTATGTCTCGATAAAAAAATCTACAGGGTATAAAAAAGACAAACTGTTCGGTAGTTTGTTCAATATTTAACAAAAAATTAATAACCCATGGCGCATAATCGATCTAAATATCATATTTATATTTTAGTAAAATTCTTTGATATAGGTTTTTGCGCAAGTACCACCCATTGTAGCTTTCTTCTGTTACTCCTTAAAAGGCACATGATATTTCGTTTCTTTCTAAGATCGTGTATATAGATACAGCCTGTGAGTAGCTGTGGTAGCGATTTTACATAAATTTTATTATCAATAAACCTAACATCACGCCTGTAATCCTCGAAGGTGTAGGCAGAGGAGTGTAGCACACTACCATACAATTCACCAGTTACGTTTACGACCCATGGAATAGGCGAAGACTTTACTGCCATACACCGGGCACAGATCCAGATAAATGGTACCGAGTAAGGTGTGACTGAGAACTACTGTACTGTACTACTGTACGGTACAGTACGGTACCGAGTATGGTAATGAGTACACTCCAACCTAATGGTTTTTGTTTGATTTTGCTGGCTGTTTTACTAATAAATTTTATTTGAGATCGCTATAATACTTACATATAACACCGAAGGTTGCTCATGTAGCATATAATATCATGTTAATTGACTATTAGAAAGACGAAGAAAGAATAACTAAGCCAAGAACAGAAATATTCCTTCGAATCTTCCAAAATATTTTCATTCGAGTAATAATTCATGACTTTAACACTAGAATTCTAACATGAATGTGTTGTTTGTTGAAGTCGTAAATAAAATACTTTGCCAAAATCCTGCTACAATACACAGCCCGATTTGCTCATAGATTTACGAGTATGTGTGTCGCAAGCGATAAATACCAAATAAGTCATAAAATCGATACCAAATCGTAATCGACCACGATATTCGTTCGGTTAATGTAAAACGCTCGTTACATGCGTGTCTCAATCGATATTTCATTTTTTATCGACATCACTGCGTGCTCTAACACAGTCACTAATGACTGGAAGCCATTGCGACAAAACCTCTGCGACACATCATTGTCATACCAGCCAAACGAATGGCTTTTTTACACCTACACCATTTTCAACCTTATAGTAATGACATAGAGCTAATTTTTGCTTGAATTGTACGAACTATTAAATTCCTCAAATCTTTCGCTATGAAATCTAAACTCCTTTGTGTGGACAGCGGAAGTCTTTGTGTGAAACGTGATTCTTCTAGCACTTTTCGCGTTCTTTTTTTGTTCTTCTCCGATTTCATTAAACCGAACATTGTTTTTGGCTAGTACAAGCTTCAATTTTGCCGTCATTCGTAAGCATCGTAGCTTATTTTATCACTAACAGCGCTTAAGAAATACGCTGTTTTTTTCAATTTTATAATAACTAAGGTTAGTGAAGGTACTATTAAAAACTCTTTTTAGTGGCAATAAATATATTATTATTACTTTTAAGCACCAAAGTATCATGTTTTAACGGTCAAATATACCAGTTAAAGTCCCGTTTAGCGGTATTCCTGCGGCTTAGAATACTTAAATTTATATCCCAAATTCCTTTTTTAAACGTTTATTGCTCACCAGTAACCACCAATTGGAATCTGATCCTAAATAAACACAATGCATATCTTCAAAACAAGCTGTCAGTTGCCACACGGTACGTGATGTGGACGGTATAATGATAACAATAACGTTTATAATGGTAACAATAATGTTTATAATTAACAAATGTTTACAGAGATAACAAAAATTCACGAATAGCATGCTCGCCGCGCCCTTTTAATTCCTTAATGGTACGATTTACTTTAATTATCGTTATTGTTACTTTGCTTCGTTTGTTTTAAATGTGGGTTCCGTTTTTGTTTATTTAGATATATTTATCCTTTCGTTCTTAAGGATTGACCTACTATGCCTTAAAATAATACTCGCTGATGAGCTTTTATTTTCCAATAAATTTGTACTTTCTCATGGCTTATTTATAACGGACAAATGTATAGCAATGCAGACTTTTTTCTAGATCTACAAAGAATTAATATTTTTGTAGTATTGACATTGTATTTCTTATCACTAACCATTACGCCTGTACACGCATAAAATCTTTATGGTGGCGCTTTTTTCCCGACTTATTTTACAATACAAATATCAGTATTTATGGCTAAATAATATTTGTAGCATCATTCTAGGTACCCCATAGCATTTTTCGTGAATCTGACTACAATATACAAAATTAGTTTTTCAAATCCAACAGGTGGTTTTAAACAAACAAACAAAACACGTACAGTTTTAATATATTATAATATAGATTATTACTAGAAGCTTGAATTATTCCAAATATGAAATCTATGCTATAATATTCGTATGTAGAAATGTTACAGTCAATTATGAGGTTAATCATAAATGCTGTTAAAGATAATATTTGAGTGGTAACAAAAATAAGTGAGTCCGATAACAAAAATAAATAAAATGAATCAAATCAATAAAATAAATCAAGTCAACATAACGCTTAAAGCAAGTTAGTTTCTCTTCAAAATTTTGCATTTTATTCATAAATTTAGGAACTAAACCATAAATAGGATTTCCGAAAAAGGACAATAACGCCACAAGTGTCCAAGCTTACACCTTTCGCTATCCTTAGGGAACC
>DWMG01003773.1:0-11553 GCA_018244855.1 Elbella merops
TCTGGATCTGTGCCCGGTGTATAGCAATAGACTATTCCATAGTGGGGCGTAACCGTAACTGGTGAAGCTTGCGAGTGTACTAGCCTCCTTTGCCTACCGCTTCGGGGATGGCAGGCGTGATGTCACATTTGTTACGTCAATTCATTAATATTGAATTTTACATAAAAATGTTTAGACGTGAAAAGAAAAACCATAAATAAATAATAGGTTACAATATTATCTTTAGATTTGATTTTATGGCAGTTGTAAAAAGCCTGTATGGACAAAGGAATACTTTCTTTTTATTTTAATAGGGTTACATAATATTGCAATGTGTTGATCAATAAAATCTAGTAGGCTAATATTGTTCCCGGAATATATATACAGCGACTCCGCATTTTTGTGGATTGTTATTAATAGGAAAATCCATTGGAAAATTATGAAATAATAGAAATTCACAGATTCACAGAAATATCATTATTTTTGGGACATTCTGAAGGAGGACAATTTATTGACGATATTATTATATTACCAGTTCGAATCCTTTACGGAGTAGACAGGGGGTACCGAGTGCCCATCTCTAATAACATCCAAGTACTTACCGAATCATTTCTCACAAGGTAGAGTCGCACGTGGTCCCCGCCGGAGGCACCGAAGGCGCACTGGGTGAACAATCCCGTTTGTGGATCCACTATGTTCTTCTTTATCATCAGCGGTTGTGAACTTTGAGGTCTAAATACGATTACTGTAAGGACAAACTTAAACAACTCACTACACCACTTTTTAGTAAAAGTGAACATTTAAGCAATATATAGGTACGTTTAGTTGTTCTTAAATTAAATTTTGTGATAAAGGTTAATAAAAATTGTAGTCATGACACAAAATCCAGTTCCAAGTGCCGTACCTTTACAAAACGAATTTGTTCTTTGTTTTTTTAATTATTACCAAGGCACACATTTTAACATTAGATCAAATCGTATCAAATATAAAAGACTGAATGAAACGTTTACCGTCATTACTGTCAGTTATAACGGCCATCTTGTTCGAGAAGGGATCCCCGGCGAGCCAAATTGGTTTTAACTGCACCAGCCATTTTATGGTGAGCGAAAGCAAACTCCATACAGCCACGCAATTTTCTGTCGTACAAACCAACTGCAAGCAGTAATTATTATTGAAATAAGTAAAGCTTCGTGTTTAAATAGAATTGTGGTATGTATATATTGATGTAATATATTATAAATCTTTAAAAAACGCATAATGTAAAATTTATATGTCCAAGACGATTTAATGTAGGGCACCTTCCAGTAATTCCTTGTAAACCTCACTTATGACTTATATTCACAAAGTTACTTTACAATTACGAAACGAAACCATTGTCTCTATAGTTACATAATGAGCGGCGTCGTTGTTGCCGAACATGACATGCCGGCCGCGCGGGCGCAGCGCGGGGTGCGCCAGCGTGGTGCGCAGCGCGCTCAGCAGCGTGTCCCACAGCGTCAGTTTGCAGCCGAACCACGCCGCGATCAGCGAGCCGTCCTGCGATATCGCTACAGATCCCATCTCATCCTCATTACTCAGTGAGGATTTTTTTTCCTGAACCACGTCAATATGCTCCTTGTGTATGTTAAATATCTTTTTAATTATATCGTCCTCATCTATATCTTTCAGGTATGGGAAATCCTCAACTTTGCCCAACGACGTTTCCCCAGTTTTAAAGTTGTTGAGGACTGGATTTGCTAGAAATGGGGCCACGCCAGAGGAGTAGTAGCAAGCTGTAAGGCAGCTCCATGTTATTTTTTTTCGATGCGTTTGGGTCGTCTTGTCTTTCCTCCATATTCTGAATTTTTGGTCCAGACCAGCGGACACGCAAAACTCTCCCTTGTTGCTCATCGCTAGCGAGACCACACGGCATCCCGCGTGGGATAAGTTGACGCATGTGTTCAGTTTGAATGGTGTGGTGTTGTTTTTGGTGTGTGTAGACCAAAATTTGAGTTTTTCTTCGGGATAGTTTATACCATCCGCCCTGTACTCCGAGGTGACCAGCCAGGAGCCGTCAGCGCTAACCGCCGCGCACGCTACCTCTGTCTCTACAGGTAAAAGATTTCGTCTCTCCGAAGGTAGAGTGTTCATTTCCGTTATATCGATCTGGAATCATTATTGCAATGCAATTTATATAAATTATAATTATTAGTAAATACCATTATTATTTATGTAAATTCTTATTATTTTTGCATATAGAGTCAGCAGTAATTTTATGAACATCATCATCACTTCTTTTATTCTACAACTTGGTTGAAATAATAATAATATGAACTGTAACATTGATATAAAGCATTTAGCAGCCTCAATTCACACTATGAGCCCATAAATATATAAATCACAATATGTTAACATAATATTCATAAAGTGAATAATAATGATGCCTCATATTGGTCGAGTCGAGATTACGGGCATAAACCCCCTTTTGGGGAGGGTTATGTCCAGCAATGGACTGAGATAGGCTGATGATGATGATATTGGTCGAGTGCTTGCAAGTCTGACTGCTGATCCAGAGGTCCTGTATTCAATCACCAAATCATGTACTATTGTATTTTTCTAATTTAAAGTTTCTAGTAATACTATGCATGTCTGGATTTGAATCCAATTTACAACAATTGGTTCAACCCCTGTTCCCTCACCCCTATATGGACCATATAACATAACTGGTAAATTGTGGGTGTGTACTCCACTATACCTACTCCTTCAAGTAAATTAAGGTATAATGTTGTGTTAATACTATTAAATTTTCCTCTGTCATTCCCTTATGTATAAAAATGTGATAAAACAATATAACCAACGAGTATTTACTCACATTGTATAGTACATTGTCTGTGGTAGTGGAGTATAGTTGCAAGTGGCCAGTGCGTCCCGGCAAGAGCAACGCATTCAAAGGTCTGTGGTACACGAGCCACGACCTCGCACGGGACGCGGCTGAAATCCCTCCACACTCCAAAATCGTGGATATAACGCGCATCTGTACACTTGCTATTACTACAGCTGCAAAGTACAAAAAATAATGCATTTATTTTTTATAATATGATTATGGTGTATGCTGGTTTTGAAGACTTCTGAAGTCGCTCATTGGGGGAGGCCTATGTCCAGCAGTGGACTGAGATAGGCTGATGATGATGATGATGATGAAGACTTCTGATATTCTAGTTTTATTATTCTAGTTTAGAAATAACTATTATTATTAGTTTAGAAGTAAGTATTCTGTATTCTAGTTTAGAAGTAACTCTTTCCATCTCCATCTCTAACTGCATACAACTTACACATATGTTTTACTTTGTACACTGACATAGTGATGTTCAGAAGACAGCCATGGTTACATACCATTTTTACAAGCTTTTATTATTATGAGAAATTAGGTAACATTTTATTACTAAACAACTTTTTTGGTATATAATGTGATGTCTAATAAGAGTGTTCACTATGGAGGACTGCTGTGCTACCTTTTGCTCCACTTTGATGATATAGGATAGTAGGTTAAATCAATTGCAAGTATACTTACAGTTGTTAGAAAGTGTGATTGCAATGTGATTGCTATTCACTGTGATGTATCTGATCATTCCAGGGAGACGGGCGATGAATGCCTTTTCATTGGCTTTGTTAGCTAGGTGCCCACAGGTCCATTTTACTAATACTTTCTCCATGCCACCAGAAAATAGGTAAGTCCCTGAAAATAATAATACAAACATTACTTTAAATTTATATTTTATGTATCACTCAAAATTGATTATTTATTAAGAATAGATCTGTGAAGACTAATAGAAATGGTCTGTAAAGAAGAGTTGTTCTTTATCTTTATAATCTTCAGAGGTTATGTGGTAAGGTAATGTCTGGTAAGGTATTGGTAGTGTAGACCTATCATCTATTTTATCAACATATCAATATCCTGTACAACAAACAGTCTGGTCAACATGTAATGGGTAAAATACTTCTGCTGAATATAGCATACTCACCAACAATAGAAAAACATGTGGCATAAAGAGGCAAAAAATGCCAATGTAGCACTTCCCTGGCAATACTTCGATAATCATATAAGTTGCCAGTAATCACTGTTAGTCTCCCTATAGTATCAGTTATGGCTACAACACTCTCTCTGTGGTGGGCTGCCACTGACAGTATTCGAAATTTGTTGTGGTTAACAATTCTGAAAGGTTTGGTAGTCATTACATTGCTTATCCATTGTCAATCAGATATAACACTTCATTCACAGATTCATTTACAAAAGAGATATGCTTTAACTGGCTATTTTTGGAGTATTTATACTTAAAGTAAGCAAATTGCAGTGAAACAGTACTGTAATTTAAAAAAAAATAACATTACACCTGTAATTCCCTAATGGGTACACAGAGAAGTGTAGTACACCTTCATGTTTGACCAGTAAAATTTTTGTCTTATGGAATATGTGGTGAGCCTTTTGCCATACACTGGGCATAGGTCCAGATTCCGAGTCACGACTAGAAATTACTCAAATCCTGAACAACCCAACCTGGGATTTGAACCCAGGACCTCCCGATCGGCAATCATGGTTGCGACTATTAGACTAAGAGGGCAGTCATAAAATTTAAAGGCTCTTAGAAAGATCATACAGACAAGTAGAGCTTCCACAAATCAAGTCTATATATTGCTATATGGACAATACAACAAACAACATACAAATATTACTAAAATAACTTACTGTGTTCTCAAGTGTGGTTGATGTACATTCTGTATGAAGAGCACTTTTGTGCCATTCGTAATAGCAGCAAATCTGTCTCCATTACACCAGCCCATAGATACCCTAATAATGTCATAATAAAATGGTCTTGTGCCTTCAAACACATAATTTAAGGCACCATTTCTAATTGAATAAGAAGCTATGTGGAGTTGGCTTTCATATGGTACAGCAGCGGTGATAAAACACTCATTGTTGTCAATTAAATTAAATGTCAAAACTTTGGCATCATCTGGTAATTGAAGTTTCTGTGGAAATAAGATAACACTTATAAAATATTTGACTCATCTTGTTTTGAATATTTCGTGGCATGGTTTAGTTTCAAAAATTACTCTAAAGTTGATGATAAATAAAAAATACTAAAACAAATAATTGACCCATTTTTCATTTCAATATTTGAATAAGGGTCTCCTTTCATATTGAGAGGGTCAAGGCCATAGTCTGCCATGTAGGCCAAGTGCAGGTTGGTAGACTTCATACACCTTAGAAATTTTTTCTTTTATAAATTCTAAGATATACAGGTTCCCTCATGATGTTTTCCTTCACTATTAGCAAGTGATATTTGAACTTAAAACACACTTTTGTAAGGAGGTGCATGCCATGGATTTGAACCTAGCACCCCCACACTGAGAGGCTGAATTCTTAACCACTAGGCTATCACTGCGTAATAAATAACTTTTTGCAAATATTTAAGCAAGGAATTTTAATTTCTACTATTTATAATTCTGTAAAGAGCCTTTTATAATCCCTACAAACATAAGCAAACACAGAAAAATATAACATCAGCTTACAGCTTCTCTGAGTACAAGTCCTGTCTCCCATGTCCAAGTAATAACACACCCAGTGTCAGAACAGCCAAATAAATTGTAGTCCTCTTTGTCCAGAAACTCAATAGAGACTAGTTCATTGATCATAGTCTCAGTTTCCAGTGAACGAACACAATCCCCGCTTTGCACATTGTATACCCTCACAATGTTTTCTACAATTAACGCAATTGATCTGGAAATGTAGTTAAGTTATTTGAGTATATCGAATTTAAATTCATTTTAAATGTATTATGGATCTGGATGTAAATATGAGTTACTTGAGAATATAGCATTTTAGATTATTTTTAAATGTATGGAAAATTTTGTAAAGGTACGAGTGTATATGCAAAATAAAATACAAACATATTTAATGTTATAAGTATACTTACTCTCCGTCCGGAGAAAATATAGGACGACGTTCAATAATACTTCTTCCAGCTTTTCTAGTTAAAACATATTTCGTAACGTTGGTATTCGTTTGCCTTTTAATACCCATTATTATATTGTTATTATTTTCTTTTAGTCGCTCTATTATTATCAACACATGACATAACCTTGCTTTTTAGCAGTTATCACTGTTGACATTTTGCGGGCCTTTTGTGTCACCTGTTGCTGTCATTATAATATTTTTTATCTGGCTATTGTGCGGCAGCACTGCAATGCCATCAATGTAGACAGGTCAGGAGTATAGAGTCCCGATAGCACATCAATAGCGACTAAATCAGGTGAAACAACGAGCAAGGTATACTGGTTTGCCAAGTAAAATATTTATAAAGTACACTTTCATTGAAAGTCTAGTGCTTTTGCCGTGCTCGGAGATAGGGACCTAAACAAAACAGAAATTAACATATGTTTTCAGGTTTTATTAGGTTTTAAATATTTGCTGTATTATAATTTCAATATTGATAAAGACACAGTATTGTGTACGCCTGTTGCCATGATAAAAAAAGTTTGCAGTGAGCTGTATCTCCCGCATGAAAACCACACTACAATCTTTAACAAACGATTGACAGTAGAATAATATTAAATTCGATATGTTATTTTGAATGTAATAGAACAACAGTATTCGTGTAGTTTATTATAGTTAATAATAGTAGCTGTTGTATTCGCATTCTGGTATTGTTGGTATTTGAGGTTAAAGTTGACTTGTGTGTTATTCCTACTTAGGTTTTTCTTTAAAATTTCAATATCAGATGTTAAAAATCTAGTTTAAAATGGATGAAAAAACTGAATCACAGATACAGTTACGATTTGTGACTAAAGAAGAAAAGTGAGTAAAAGAAAACACCGGTTCATGTAAATTTATTTAGAAAAAAAATATATTAGTTATAACATTCATAAATGTTTTGTTTCAGATATGCTGTGTCTGATAGTCCATATGTGGTCGAAAGTAACGTGTCTAGGACAGAACTCAGTTGGTTGGTCAATGCAATTTTAAGAGAAAACAATACAAGTACTGAACCAGCAATAGAATTCGACTTCCTAATATGTGGCGAATTACTCCGTTGTTCGTTGGGAGAACACCTCCAAGAGAAAGGATTATCAACCGAAGATACAATTGAACTGGAATACTTCGAACGCTTGCCCCCTCCCACACCAAAGGACTGTTTGATGCATGATGACTGGGTGTCAGCTGTTCATTCAAAGAGTAATTGGTTAGTTATTTTATTATATTGGTTTTTTCGATTCGACTGCCTCTTTGGTCGAGTGGTTGTAAGCACAACTGCCGGTCGGGAGGTCCTGGGTTCAAATCCCAGGTTGGGTAATATTAGATTTTTCCTGGTATACAGCAATGGGCTAACCACCTATTCTATGGGACTTAAATGTAACTGGTGAGATGTGGAGGTGTACTATACTCCTCTGCCCACTCTTTGGGGATTACAGGTCTAATGTTACATTTTGATTTTTTCCCTTTTTCTTGCTCTAACTTATGAGTTGAGGTACATTAGCTTATTTAAATAGTATAAACCTACTACATTGTTAACAATAAGAACTTCTCAGAATACCCAGCTTTTTATTTGTGCATGAATGATATGTATGATTATAATGTTATAATGAATGACATTCTTACTGGTTGTGGTAGTGGATGTTGCAATTGTGCCTGTTAATTACTAGATCCTGGGTTTAATTTTTCTAGCTTACATTTTCTTGTAGAAATTTCTAGTGACTTAAAGTCTGCATCTGTGCCCTGTACACGGAAATGTAATATGGGAAATGAAATAACTGTTCATAGACTATGGCCTTAATCCTCTCAATATGAGAGGAGACCCATATTCCAACAGTGGAATTATAATGGGTTGATTATTATTATTTATTTATTCATTATTATATGAGATACAATAATAACCTTTATTCAATTTTCAGGATTCTCTCAGGCAGTTATGATAATAGTGTCCACATTTGGACTACTAAGGGCCGACACAAACTGACAGTTCCTGGTCACACATCTCCTGTGAAGGCTGTCTCCTGGGTTTCAGTACAAGGGGATCATGCAGTATTTGTGAGGTTATTATTCATGACCATCATAATTTTAGCTTACAGAAAAAGGTATAATTTAAACAGGTCATTAATGTGTGTTATGATAACACACAAATGCTGATCAGTGTAGTTAAGCTGGTGATCAAGTTTTTACTGATATTGTGTAGTACATCCAACTGATGTTACTATTGTGTCTTAATATGGTCAAAACTTGTAACATTTCTATTGTTTATAAAATTCTTTGTATTATATAACACAACAACAATACCAAAGTATTAGTTAATTTGAAATTTTAAGCAGTGATAGCCTCCTAGTGGTTAAGAATTCAGTCCTTCACTCCAGGAGTGGTGGGTTCAAATCCATGACGTGCACCTTTTACAAAAGTGTGTTTAAAATTTAAATATCACTTGCTAACGGTAAAGGAAAACATTGTGAGGAAACCTACACACCTTAGAATTTATAAAAAAATATTTCTAAGGTGTGTG
The DNA here is from genome assembly GCA_018244855.1 of Elbella merops. Classification (NCBI taxonomy): domain Eukaryota; kingdom Metazoa; phylum Arthropoda; class Insecta; order Lepidoptera; family Hesperiidae; genus Elbella; species Elbella merops. The sequence goes on from DWMG01003773.1 coordinate 8,508, forward strand.
AAGTCTGCAATCCCTCACTTGGCCAGCATGGTAGACTATGGCCTTAACCCTCAGTATGAGAGGGAGACCCATATTCCAATAGTGGAATTACAATGGGTCGATTTTCATTTCATTTTCAATATTCCCGTTTCAGTTGTTCTCATGACCAGTCAGCAATGCTGTGGGACTGGAATGTATCCACCAACTCAGCAGAGTGTGTGTTCACCTGCCGTGGGCACGACAAGGGCTTGGAGTGTATAGCAGTATCTGCAGATGCTGAGAAATTTGTTACAGGCGGCTGGGATACTAACATTTGCCTTTGGAGTACTAGTAAGTGATTTTTTAACCTAGATGACTAGTTATTAGATAGATAGATCTGGATACAAAGTTGCAATAACTTTATAAAGGACTTAAAAATGTGAGCTATTATTTGTCTACTGGATTTATTATCAGACTTCTATCTACTTTTAAGATAAACACTTTATTGTTATTAATATTGACTTAGGCCATAAAATAATTGTTTATGGGGGTTTAAAAATCCCTGATTCTTTTGTTACATGGTATGCTTTGATTTTAGGCCATTCACATTTTGATTTATATGTATATTTTTTCTTATAACTCTGCAGGTTTGGATGATGTTGATCATGTTCCTGACAAAAAGAAAAATAAATCAGAGCATGGAAATGCAAAAGTAAGGATGTTTTTTTATTTTATTTTATTGATAGTAAGTTATTTGTTATATATCTCTATGCTTTAATTAATAATACATACCATGATCACAAAAGAATGCACATTCATATGGAAAGTGTTACTTGATAAACATCTGTAACAAATCTTGAACTACATGTTAATCTAGTCTGTTTTTGTAACAACAGAAACCTTATCAACAAATAGGCCTCCATAGGTATTAAAAACTTTATGATTTTGCTATTTACTTGAGTCCAGTTTGTGTGTGTGGATTTAGTGTTAGTGAATATTTTTAAACTTGCCTGCAGAGTGCAGACATGTTTGCTTCTCTTGATTACTGAGTTGATTCGCTGTTGTATCCATATGCTAGTATCTAGACACAACAAAATCTATTATTTCAATTTAAGTAATTTAATTTGAGGCATCCTCTGACCCATTAACTAATGACATTGTAAAGGTAGATGTTAGAACCTGGAAGAGATCTGTGGAGACACAAATGTTGTGGCACACCTTGCACAAGATGTGTGCCCTGCAGTGATATGCAGGACACTGATGTGACAACAAAGGAATTTGTTGAATAACAGGTACAAAAGCCTGTGTCAACATTTCAAGGCCACAAGGAGGGTGTGTCTGGTGTGCAATGGATGGACTTCAACACAGTGCTGTCAAGTGGCTGGGACCATTTATTGAAGATTTGGGATTGTGAACTCGGTGGGATTAAACAGGAAATTGCTGGTAAGACTATTTTCTATCATAAGACAATCGTTGTGTTCTGTAGTTTCTCTCAGTATACAACAAATGGTAGTACAATTTGTAGTGTAGGTTAGCAGTAAAATACACTTTTCAAAAACTACTGGGTAGATACAGAGTGATCAATGCAGGCAATGAGATTACTTGGAACCTTCTGTAATAATAATTGTTGAAACTGTTACTGTGTTATCATAGGTAACAAGGCATTCTTTGATGCTGACTGGTCACCTCTCAACAACAGCATCATAACAGCCTCTGCAGACAGACACATTCGACTCTATGATCCTAGGTCAACAGGTAAGAAAACTTTGTAAAATTGAAATGTATGTATATAATAATTCGCTAAAGATTATAATGATTTGTAGCAAATTTATATTATTGTAGCAGATTTGTAGCAAAATAGATTATTCAATATTAAGATACAGACTGACATTGCGTAACAAAGTATATAAAATGGTAATATTCTCTCACTCATTAAACACATATATATGTATATATTCAGTTGTAAAAGTTTGTAAGTGTTGTAGAATATAGATATCTTATTTTTAGCTATATTAAAATTTTTTCAGAGAGTATTGTGAAAACGACTTACACGTCTCACAGCAACTGGGTGCAGTCGGTGCGCTGGTCCAAAACGAAAGACGTGTTTTTTGTATCTGCCGGCTACGACAGCAAGGTGAAACTGTGGGACACTAGGAGGTTAATGTTGCTTCTTAATTATGATGATGATTATTGATAGGAAACTTATTTGTTTATGGGGTAAAAATTGTTCAAGCATTGCGAAAAATTAAAATCACGTGAGGCGTAGTGCGAAAATGTCATAAGCGCCGGCTGACACGCGACTTCGTTTTGGGGTTGAATAGCCACGGGCGGCAGAAAATCTTTTTTAAATAATCATTTTTTTCCGTGAAGTGATTAAATATATAGGTAAGTTTTGTATATACTTTTTCGCTAATATTAAAAAATTGATTGTATTTTTGTTTATTACTTCGTCCCATTTCACCAAACTACTTTTCAACTGTATTTACTAGTTAATCTGAATAATATCCTTGGTTTCAGTCCAACAACGCCGCTGTTCGACTTGAGCGGTCACGAGGATAAGGTGCTGTGCTGCGACTGGTCGACTCCCTCGCTCCTCATCAGTGGCTCGTGCGACAACACTTTGCGAGTGTTTAAATTGAAAGACTCGTTAGAGTCTTAGGTGTCTGTGTAAATCAGTGGTTAAATATTTTTAAGTAAACTATTTTATGAATTGTTCCCTGTGTTTTGTATCAAAATATGTTTCCATACATTGTGCTATTATGTCTGATGTTATTGATTCATCAGAAAATGTTGCTTTAAGATTTACTATGATTAGGAGTGCTGTCTATATAATGATTTTATTGCACCCTGATAAAACAGAAAAAATATATTACCGGTTATTTTGTGACAAATTTTGTCGATACTGGAATACTTTAGATTATGATTAAAATATTTAAGCCTCTTCTGGCTAAGTCGTAGACCTTTACAATGGGTCAAACATTTCCAAATTTAAATAATTTAAACGAAATCCGGCAGTGATAGCCTAGTGGTTAAGAATTCAGCCCCTCACTCTGGGGGTGCCGGGTTCAAACCCATGGCGCGCACCTCT
>DWMG01003774.1:0-11553 GCA_018244855.1 Elbella merops
CGTATATCGTCACTCCACCTAGCTGGAGGGCGTCCTACGCTACGTTTGCCAAGTCGCGGTCTCCACTCCAGAACACGCCTGCTCCAGCGGTTGTCGGTTCTGCGACAGATATGACCTACTCGTAACTTAGGTTTTTGACTGAAACTAAACTACATCAAATTGTAACAGTTCAAATCAAAATACCATTATTTCCTTTATAAGCGTAGTACCATCTGGTGGTTTGGTCAATCATGTTTGCAAATATACCTACTTACATAATTTTTTTGTCCCATAGGGATGTTATTTATGTCCCATATTGGTATAGAAGCGTCTCTATTTTAAATACCCTTATAACTTTACCATAACTAACGTGTGAGACCAATATATCATTAACATATTCAAAGTAAAAATACCTTAACAATGTTCAACAACTTGACAACCAGCCAATAACAATGTTAAACACGCTTTAAAATGCAGTCAAATGAGGTATTTGTAAATATGAAACATATGTTGTTTAACGGTTGTAAACAGCTCGCCACACGAGCCCGAAGTGGTTACTGGTGTCTGCGAGAACTTGTGGCAAGGGTTAAAAACCGCTAGCGAAGTAAACATTGAGTGGTGCGCGGCGTGAACAGGAAGGACGCGGCTTCCGGGCAGCGTGGCGCTATTAATAGTTCCTTTGGGGTAGTATGGTTCCCAGGGGCGACGCGCACGCGCAACTTGCATCCATGTAGCTCATGTAAGCGTTTTTGTATTTACACTTATTATAACTTATCATCACCTGAGTTCACTGGTAGAAAATGCCACTTAGCATTAATTCCACCCTTTGTGACTAATAATAAAGAATAAATAAATAAATGACTGGTCACATGTCAGAGTGTTACGCTCCTTCGCCTAATCCTTCGGGGACATATAAACTTAATATTATGTTATTAGTATATTTAGGTCCCTTAGGAAGTAGACAGACACCACGGATTTTTTATGTTTATGTGTATATAAACTTAACAGTTGCTTTGCTGTCAGTAGTAAAAATAATATCGAGATTGAAGGATATAAAAAAAATGTTTATGCACTGTTTTAAGGTATGCGCTTTATGTGTAAGTATAATATTTTATGCTAAGTGGTAGAATATTTCGTTTAATAAATAAATAAACACGTTAAGAAAATTAACATTAAAAAGCAATTCTCTGCGTGAACTCCGTTTTATGTGTTTAACGATATTAAAACGTGAGAATTGCTATCAACTGCTCAAATTGAGTTTGCTTTTGAGCTGCTTCAAACGGCAGTAATCGTGGCAGCGATGTATGTAAAATATAGACTTTTTAAGCGACATATTTATTCGTTTCAAATCATTAATATATATCTGCTTAAGTGTCTGCGTAAGTGTTTTGTTAATGTTATATATGTTATTTGTAAGTTCTATGGCAGCTTCATATTAAGATTTTATTTTAATAACAGATATTTAATTTATCGTTATTTACTAAATCACGTACATATATGTTTTGGAAACTGATGTCTTAGCCGCGACTCTACTGCGATTAGAGGTACCATGAAAAAATATCTCGAATAGGCCCGAAACTGGTCGGGCTATCCTGAAAACACATAAGTATGTTGGTACACGTTAAAGCTTTATTATTATGCTATTTAGAACTCCGTACTCACTGCCTACCCCGTAAGGGAATTAGCGTTAAGATATGTATGTATGTTAAAGCTCGTATATACATACATATACTGACAAATCGTAAAAACATTACTAATATAACGAGATGTAAATACTAAAAATATTGCCACTAATGAAAATTCCAATAAATTTACCCTAATATCGATAATTGATAAAGTTATAAAGTTATTTTAATTTTCATGCTTGACGAATACGTTATAGATTTTCGTATGGTATGTATATTAATGTAAACGGATGCTAAGCAAGCTAGCGGAAAGCTAGCGGAAAGCTCTCAAAAGCTCTCGAAAGCACTCCTGTGGAGCACGGTCGCAAGTGTCGATACAATAAACCCTCGAACACTGAACATTTTAGATAAGGTTTAGGCTTCAAGGTATTAGTGCAGGAACACGATCTGATTACAATTTAATTGCGATATAAAAGTCTCTAAAATCAGCGTCCATGTATGAAGAGAGTGATGAGCATTATGTCGGGTCTTTCACGGGGTAGGTAGAAAGTACCGAGTACCCGATATCTCTATATTTATAGACCTGATATATAATTTATTATTCTTTTCGTATCCGCACGCTGCGTTCTAAGACATTTTAATATAATTTTATAATAAAAATACAAGAGCTGACGTTACGTATCCATTCGTTAATTTTTCTATACACTTTGTATCATGGTAAGCTATCCAGCGCTCAGAAAGAAATAATTTGTTAAAATAACTTTTGATCTGTATACTGTTCGCTGCTCGACAAGCCCTTATTTCTATAACTCTTTGGCTAATATTGTCACGGTAATAACAAAGTTTGTAAGTTACAACATTTGGCGGGATAAGTACGTGGAGTGTTGCCATGGCGACGGCGCAGTAGGCCTGCAACCTCCGTGACGGGAATGTCAAGATGCGGATCGATGCGGTCCGCGCTTTTTTTGTGCGGATACAGCCTTTGATCTCTGTCGTGTAAGAATCACGAAAAAAATGTGCTACCGTCACGGGCCGGCTATAGATTTAAACTGTCAGGCCGCGTGGCATCAGATGATGCCAAAAAGGCCAAATGATGCTTGACAAATAGTGTTCACGATGTTCTCAATGTTACGCTTGTAGGTTAGAGTACTAATATTATGTACAATCACAAAGATTCGCTAGCAAAAAAAATACAAAAACATTCAAAATTGGTAGTGTTAATAACATTTAAAAAAATTGTAATGAAATCTTTATTGGGAAATTTATCTTCGCTTTGATAAAAAAAAAAATGGTAAAACGTAGTTCTGCAATTAGTGCAACATAAAATACCTCTTGCTTGCGTGTACATTAATGAGTTACATACAACATTATATCTGTACGTTAATAATGGTTGTTCATAAATATTTTGAAAAATCTTAACAAAAACAAATATCTATACGTACTTGAGATGCTATGTTGTGAAGTAACCATCATTATTAAATACACTTATTTATTTATAAAATTTCTCACGACAATTCGTAATATATTATAATAAATTCGTAATATATTTATAGTTAAAAGATCCATATTTAGTTATTTAAAATTATAACCTTGCTATGGTAATATATGTGCAAATAATTGTTCCTATTGTTTTCACATTTGGAATCTGTCAGCGTAATGTTTCTGGATATAAACATCCAGGTTTATGTGTAATGAAATATTTATTTTGTTTGCGAAGTAGGCAATTTTGTTTGCGAATTAGGAATTAGTTTACTGTTACATTTACTGCTTTCCGAGCGGTAAACTCAGTAACTACAAGAAGTAGGTATGAAAGCTTAGGATATGATAATTTTGTTTATTATATATTGCCTTATTATGATGATTAACTGTGTATGTTAACAAGACCACGTATTTATTGAATATGTAAGTACATATGTTATATTACTACATACTGATTTACATTTGGAAAGCCTGCTAAAAATTTAAATAACACGATAAATATTCTGTTATTAATTTTATATCGTCACGTTAAGTTCGATAAGGGGTAGCCGGGTTGCCAGATATCCCAAGAAAAACCTGGTAAAAATATATGAAAATCACTTACAAGTTTGTGACTCATCATCATCATCATTATCAGCCTACTCCACTGCTGGACATAGGCCTCTCCAATACCACGCCACCTTGCGTATATCGTCACTCGTACATTTGCCAAGTCGCGGTCCCCACTCCAGAACACTACTATGTATGTGACTACTACTATGTGATGTGATGTATATTAACCGTACTTAAACGTCTTCGATTTAGTTCTACACAAAATTTCAGACAGCATCACAAAATGTGACGGTTCCCCCGATCGTTTGAAAGTGTTGTTGACTACACGTAGGTACATACTCGTATCTAGTAGGTATAATACAGTTTGTTAATGCACTTCAGATAATCGCGGCTTCATAAGCATGTCTGGGAAGATGCTAGATAGGAGCAGCTGCTAGGACGAGCCACTAACATGATGTTAAGCACTCTTGTTGTGTTCAACAACGTCTGGGTAACTTTTAACATGTTCGCGCGGCAAACGTACTTTTGTATTTGGTTGATATCCCACTGAACAGTAGATTAGTCAGACAAAAATCAAATTGAACTGGCAACAATGTTACAAGTATACGGACATGTTGAAAGTTCGGAACACGTATTTATAAGATCTAAACTTAGCACAACCAGACGAAACGCCGTATAACTTCAAACGGGCCAACCTTATGTCATTCGTGTAAATCTAATTGCGTCCACAATAAAGTATATATGTGTTTCCGCGTGGCGTCCCCGCTCGCGCCACTCCTGGCTTGAGATGAAGCTAATTAAGTCATAAAAAGTGGCATTTCCTCAGCTGAAGTGTTATTTTGTGCCGGCAGAGCGCGCCGCCGCCGAGTGAGTTATTATCCCTATCCTCGCTTTTAATTATTCATGAGCCCTGCCCCGACAAGTTTCAGCAACTTCAGATCGCCATCTGGCGCTCTCGAGTAATCCGAACTGCGTGTAGTTTTTTGGACGATTGCTCGTAATTGGATCGAGTTTTAACTTAAATAGGAGTGGGAATGGATGTTTTACTGTGTCTTTTGCTTTTCTAATTGGACTTTTTTTGTTGCAGATGTCGCCGCTCACGAGCGCGCGCCACTGAAATGAGCACAGCGGCTTCCAGCCGCAATTACTCCTATGATGAGACCATACAGGTAGGGAGTGCATGTTTTATTTGATCGTGAAATATTTGTTTTTCTTTCGTCATCTTTTAACTAAAAGTTGAACTAGAAGTTTTGGAAGAAAATGATGGCCTTAGAGAGGTTATTGGAGAATTCTTTTCTGATTTCAACCAAAAGGGCATTCTACATTAATGTTGCTAAAGGTAGTTTTCTCTATTATTATTTTATAAGTGTTCTAGTTTATTAGCAGTTCAGTTAAATAATTTTGAGACACGAACATTATGGCGATGTTATAGAAATTCCATTCCATTCAAAATCTTCGTTCTATGTCTAACGATATAAACATATACAAATTTATAGTACTCTATAAATAACTAAAATGCCACATAACTTATACTTAACTTTTAATATAAAGTTACATTTTCCGCAATCTTATAAAAACGGACGATGGAGTACATTACTTTCGGTCCAAACGTAAACGTTGTTAATTTAATACAAAGTATAACACCCAGTATTTCGCGTTTTAGTACTTTCGTCATATCTCTTTCGAGTGTACGTTTCTTACTCCCAAGCATTTTGGGCGCGATCGAAACATGTCCCTGCAGAGAAATATGACCCGCAACTATTACCAAATAAAGTTTATTTTCTAATGAAATGTGGAGATAAAATTTCAGGCTCTTCACGGTGCCCCGTAAACTCGATTACGCATATACACCAACATCCAAGTTTGAGGCTTATTATTGATACAACAGGGCAGTCATTTCTATGAGTCCGTGTTTCAGGGGCTCTGAACAAGTTTTTCAGGACAGGTCATAACGGCACATTAGCTGACACGGGCGCACTTACCTTTATTAATGTGGTACAGGGCTCAGCGCTCAGAGGCATTGCCAGTTTTCCTCGCAATTTCCGATGCTCTATGGGAGGGTCAAAGGGAAAACGGTCGGCACTTAACTACCTATTACTGCGCTCTTAGTTATATTCCGGCACGTTACGGTTCAAGGTGAGAAAACCTAATGGGAGTATTGTTTATTGTTTAAGTGGAAGATGTAATAAAAACGACTTACGTCATTAGATTAATCCTATAGTAAATTCGATACCTCAATAGTCCTGTTAACTTTATAGGAGTTAATTTCAGAACCGTACGAAGAAATCCATTTGCAATTACTGTCGCAAGCCACAAAATTGTCTCAAAATCCGAAAGAAAGATTGTGTACGAGGGTTGTAAAAAGCGAAGCAGGGAGTTTCAAAACGTTTAGATCTCGAGTCGAGTTTATCTCGGAACTTGCGTTTATTTCGCAGCTACAATATCCTTCAGCCGCGGCCATTTATCAGCGAGCGACCCACATTGCCTCGACATCTGCTAACTCCTCGCCGGCCCTTTATTGGACTGCGATTACGACAACAGAGTACATAAATACTTACGACAAACTCGGAAGTCTTTTGTCTTAATTTTAGTATACGCAAAAAATATCATTGGACAAACCTACGATATTTTAAGCAACAAAATATTAATTGGAAAGTCTTATAATTAAAACTATAATTTTTTCTTTATCGGAAGAGTTCAACACATAAGATAGTTTGTGAAATCGTAACATTCCTATCCATCACATGGTAACTTATTGGGGTCGAATGTGGAGTCTACTACGAAAATAAATGTGCCTATTGGTCTGTTTATCAGAGTTCTGAGGCTATATATTCTGATGTCGCTATCTGTACTGTCCGAGATTGACTTAGCTGATCTGATTAACGGAGTGTTTCGGCAAGGGTTGGGCGTAATGTGGACCACAGCACATTAAGGAGGCGCGGGGCAGAAAATCGAATTTTCCGCTCTATGCGTCCCATTCTGTACCTTTGAGCCTTTGTTGGGTTTTTCAGAGCGTGTCGCATACACAAACATTGTGACGTAATTCGGTTTGGTAGCTCGCTCTGACGTGACTAAGGTTTTTGTGTCTTTTTGTGAGGATTATGTCATTTTTGTGGAATATCAGCTGATTTTTTTGAATTTGCTACAGTTATTAGTAGTTGCTTTCCTGTATGTGGGTGAAGAAGCTTTTAATAAGAAGAAAGTTTCTAATAAACGATTATTGCTTTGATGGATTCATTTTTTACATATGTTAGCTCCAATGGACCAATCTTATAGAGAGACCACATAAACCCGAATTACCTAATTCATCAGATTTTATTAAATTTTCACAAATAATTTCTACATCAGCATATAGACGTAACTTCACACCTGTAATCCTCGAAGGGGTAGGCAGAAGAGTGTATCACGTTTCACCAGTTAGGTTTACGTACCGTTATGGAATAGGTGGTGAGCTTATTGCCATGCACCGGGCACAAGTCCAGACTTCAAGAAATCAGACATAAATGACCATATAGACATTTTATGTTATAAAAGTTAAATGGACATTAAAGCCACTTGACTTTTGGATTTAGATCTAGACTTTAAGCAAAAGCGTTCACATTTAAAAAGCATTTATAGTCGAATATATTGAAGCTAATGCATGCTTCGCTAGTTCTGAAAACTAAGTCGGAACTTGTGACTTAGCGTGTCTACCTACCGCATCCCACATACCGGAACGTAATAATGTTAACCAGTACAAATAGCTGCATTGCCGGTGTCATTTATATGCGTCTTATTGTTGCTACGAGTAGTATCGTGATATTTATTTAGAATTAAACAAACGTAGCGTTATTTTGTAATTTCTTATAATTGTACATCAAATTATGTATGAGTAGTGATTAAGTATATATTCTTTGACCTTTTATATCGTTCCATTATTTGACAGTTCTACTCACAGAGTGAGTGGGTTAAGGTCATAGTCTGCCACGCTGGTCAAGTGCGGGTTGGCAGACAGCACACACCTGAGAGAACGTTTTATTCAACTCTAAAGTGTGCCGCCTATAGCAAGTGAAATATTTATACGCAATATGGACTATCAAAGTGTCTTCATAAAATCACGTTCCTGATTTCGCGGTATAATCTGCGCTAATTTCGTGTTTCCGAAATTGGTTCAGCGAGCGCCTTTGTGTATTCCAAAACAATTGAGTGGGACCAGAACTAGTAGAACAATACTCGTGTATATATTACATAGCAGTGAGCGAAGTTGTATGCGTGAGTTCGTGTATATTGTCCGTTGGTTCCAGGAACGCAAAATTAAAGTTTGAGTACCTAGTGCTTTTGTATGCAGCTTTACGACAAGCAAAATCCTTTGTGCGTAATTGGACTGAGTCGTTTCGAACTGGGGTAGGTAACCCCGGTACGTCTCATTTTCCGGGGCTATTGTTTAAATGATCACAAAACGCATGAACGATAAAATGAACTAGTGAGAATATTCCTATAAGTCTAATTAGAGACATGCAGTCTAGTCCATGTCCAATAGAGGTGATGAAAAATTAAACATTACCAGCTGCTATGATTCTGGCAAACTTTTGTGCCTCTTGTAGATTAAATAAATGTGATTAATTATATTTTATCAATGTATATATTTTTAAAAGGCTAGGGGTTTTTGAATTGATATTGTTAAGTTATTTATATAACTGTCAGTGTATAGGTAAACATAGTATTATATTATCTCCCTCATATATACATATAAGTATCCGTTCTTGGTACATACATGCCGAATTATTAATTAGGTATACTGTAGTCGAAGAAAGTTTCAAAGGAATATTTTAATGTAACACTTGAAGCCAGTACTAAATTAACAGCACGAAACTTAACAGGTTGATAGTTAACTGGCAGTTATCCGGCGAACGGCTAACTGTACTGTAGTGTAAGTACGACAATTAAGTTTCCCAGCGGCAATTCATTCTGTTCCAGCGAGGCTTCCTAAATCGCTGAGCGCTCGTAAACCTGTCCCCGACGGGAATTAATCTTTCGCAAAATTTAAATGGAGACCCTACTGACTTATGCTAGGTGTTTGTTACGGGTTTTGCGTTGACCGTTCGATACATATTTTATAGATTGTAACGTCCAAGCCGTATTGATGGAACTGCATAAAGTGCGCTAGTCCATGGCAACGGGTAGCTATCAATCAGAAAATGGTTTAAAAACAGACCAAACTGTAACCGATTGGTGTTAGTATGAGGGCAGTTGGGGTGCGTCCTATTCAAAGTCACAGACTGTTTGTATTTTTGGAAAAAAAAAAAAAGAGAGGTTAAATAATTATCTTTACAGGTTTACCCTAAGGAATCACTATAGCTGCATCTGTTTCAGTGCCAAAAAGTGGTCATTTTATTTCGGCTTAAAGAATATTATGATCATAATAAATATCTAACCAGATATACAGGGAAATGAGGAATTAAAAGGCAGTCTTTACATTAAACAGTTAATTAAACAAATAATGAGTAATTTCGATATAGAAACAATCGAAAAGAAATATTTGCAAGTCATTATTGACGGAAAAATATTGAAAATTGTAATAGGGGGCTAACTTGTAGGTATATTTTCAATTATTTTTTTAAATAAATAAATAGAGAACAAACAATTATTAACAGCGAACAATTAAGAACAAACAATAAACAAACGAATTAATAGAAACAAAAGTCGAAAATAGAAGAAAAAATAATTTTTGAGGGGCTAACTTTTGAGCCGATAAATGTAGTCTACTAAACTTTGGTTTACCCGCCATCTAGTATCGAATAGTAGCAATAAAATAGAATGCTCCACTCTATTAATTGCCCTAAGCGCTTAATAGAGGACAGGCTTGGACCATTCCGAACTTAACACTAGGGATCTTTAACTCACTATATAAATATTTTTAGTTCTTCATTTGATATTTATTTACAATTTTTAATTTTGTTTTTATATACGGACACTTACATAAATGCGCGTGACAGGGCCGCTAGTAGCAATTTATTTGTTTTTAAACTATCAAAAACTACCAAAGAACCGTTAAATAATTAGCGATTAAATTTTAGTAATTTTTGCATATAACAGAAATAAATAATAATGTAATTGACGAAACGTTGAAGTGTACTATACTCCTATGCCACTATGTTACGTTGTACCATCGTAAATATTGAAGTCAATATTTTACCATCAAATCACTTGTAATTTAATTTGTAACTTCATAATTGCCTAACAACCTTAGAGTAATTAACTTAATACCATTAGATTACGTTTAATGGGGGAAAATTGAAAAATTATACGTGAATACGCGAAGCTGACTAATAACTGACTATGGATAATAGAAAATCGCTGTTTTCGGATAACGCCTCACGCATAGATAATTTGTGTCTTTATAATTATAACATAATAAATTGAACAGTTCAGCATCATCAGCATTTAAACAGTTCAGCATCATTGTGGTAAAGGTAAGATCTTAAGGTATCAATTACAAATATTTCATTAATTGAATACTGAAAATAAACAAGCATTTATTCAATAAAATATGAAATTACATCTTTATAGGTTTAATTAGTAATTGTTGGATTTTAATAATCAATTTTCATTAAAATGAAAATGAAACGTACCATCACGCCTGTAACCACCGAAGAGGTAGACAGAGTAGTGTAGTAGGTACACTTTAGCGTTTCACCAGTTACATTTACATTTCACAATGGAATAGATGGTGAGGCCGAAATAAAACATACTTATTTTGAAACAATGCGGATAAAATGAAGCAATCAGAAACATAACTGCAAGATTAACACAACACTGCGTACATTCGCAAACTACGCATAACGTATGATGCGGTCCTGTTATCAGCACTGTATCCCGGTTATCCCATGGCGATATTATCCCAAAGCCATTTCCCGCCGTTCAATGACCATTTGTCGTAATTAACAGGCGAAAGTTAATCTCTCCCCTCCCCGCGCACCGAACTCCGGAAACACAGTAAACAGGACGTAAACAGATAATAAATTGAACACGAAGTATTTTGATGGATATATTGGAATATATTTGTTCTAAAGCAAAACGTGTACGTACTTATATTATTGTAGCAAGTCTTAGATATTTAAAAGAGTTGCTTTTCATTTTTTTGAGTATTGTTGTATATTTTTTTGTTAATCAACTTTTTTATCATATCCCGCCTTACACATAAAAATAATTCTAACCAAGAACCGTCATATACGTCCATACACTTGTTACCGGAACTGTTTGTTGCCATTATTTATGGCTCATTCACTCTTCCAATGTTAAAAATCTGTTTATTATATACGAACTTGAAGCACTGTGTTATCGTGTGTGTTCTGTGTGGGGTGTCGCGCCGTCCTAAATCACGGGAGCTGCCCCGCGACAGCCGCCGCGCTCGGCCGCCGTTGCATAAACGTTTTCGGGCTACATGCAAGTAGAGGCTTGCAACTGAAGGTCGGTGTTATGACTCTTGAACTTTTAAATACTCCTCGCACGTAACTCTATGAGTACTGGCCTTATGGTCACTAGATTATTATTATTACTGTTTTATTATCACGGCGAGTCTCTATAGGAAAGCAGTGACTGCCGAATTGTTCTATCCCTTCAGATCTAACGTCCTTGTTATTTATAACTCTCATAATACATGTATCTCGGTTTCAGAGACTTGATTCGTTTATCAGCCAGTATTATATAATTTGTTTACTGTAAAAATATAACTACTACACTATTAGACAACTTAAAGTTAAAATATTTAGTGATTTGAATAGAAGAAAATTTTTCTAGATAATCTAAAAGATTCGGAAAAAAATCGATATGAATAATTTTATAACGTAACTTCACGCCTTACTGCCTCGTTGGTCGTGTTGGTTGCAAGTGCGACTGCCGATCGGGAGGTCCCGGGTTCGATTCCCGGGTCGAACAC
>DWMG01003775.1:0-11553 GCA_018244855.1 Elbella merops
ACGGAAAAGCTCAGAGCAGACTTTGATAGAGAGCACTCTTGGAACGGAAAACTTTTATGAATGGCATAAAAGCCTTATCCCCAATAATCACTCGATAGCTCTATTCCAGGAATTAATAGACTTTTAAAAAACATTTCGTAATGTAATCCGATGAATTATTATTTATTTTTAATGTATTCTGATATGTACCTCCTCTTCTATGACATCATCAGTAATTCACAACATCATAGAACTTTTTCGAGTGCCTAGAGAATGAGCTTATAATAATAATAAACCTTTAATTTTAATTAGGTAAGACCACCTATTAAAGGGGTTAGAGAAGGTTTTTATGATTAATAAGTTATGTTATTAGGTAGGATACTGCTATGGTATAGTCAATGAACTTAAAATTAACATCACGCCTGTGCGTCTCCGAAGATATAGCATGGTTTTCTGCCTTGTTGTGTGAATAGCCTCCCCCACCTATTCCACAGTGAATCATTGCACTGAGGAATCGTAGAAGTGTACTACACTCCTATGACTACGCTTGCAGGGACATACACGTGATATTGTTTTACGTTGCTAATAACTCCTAAGTACGCCCAAATACAGGTCTCTAGAAGTCAAGATTACTAAAAGATAGGAAAATAAGCTGGTCACGTGTAAGCGTCAGCCGTTTCGGTCACAACAATAGTAGATTTAGACTAATGGAACATCAAAGGACCATTCGATTTCCGTATATGGAACCGTGACCAAATGGGAACAAAATACAGGATATAATCATGTGATGTGTCGGATCATGTGAATATCGCATCCGTTATACTTTGTTGCGATTAGTACAGTGATGAAACGATAGAAACAAAATTATAATGAAATAAAATGCGTTCTGAATTATTTTTATCGGGGCTACCTATAACAATTATTATGTTAGGAAGCTCCGCACATGAAACTTCAACAAAAACGAGATCCCACTGTAAAGGCATTATCATTTCTAAAGCTAAGGCTTTTCTGAATTAAAACAGACCTTGCCCTACTTTCAGGGGATTCGGCGTATATACATAAATATTTCAATGTACTTGTATGAAAAAGTAACTCTAACTGATCATACATGGGAATGCGAGCCCATTAAAGGTATACCTATATGTATGTATCGTTAATCATTTCCCGCCAGGTTTCAAAAATATTAGCTAGCTACACTAAGAATCATATTAATAAAATAAGAATCAGGACGCAAACGGCATCACTAAATTCAACACGTTATGATAATGTGTGATTTCACGTAACACGTGGGCCGGTGGTGTGGTTCCCGACATGACGTTTGGACGTCTTTAATCTGCGCAAACTTAGTTCACGGTTATGGGCTCCGGTCCGCTAATAGCCGCTAATAAAAAATCGTGTACATAAATATTTATATGACCGTGTAGGTCAGATATATTCAGTGATATATTCATTACATAGATCCGGAATATCTTTTATTGCTTATATTTGTATAGGTCCCGTTGAATTCCCATTTTTCCTGAAATATGAACGGATGGAAATACGAAATGGGTGTAATTTATTTGACGTTATTTTTTTATTATATATTTTTACTTTGACTAGATCTGTTTTCAGTAATGGGCAGACTTCGAAATGTAGTATCGAATTTCAGTTTTTTCAAGTATCTGTATTAATTCCTCCCCTCTCAATTTCATTTTTTGTTGTTCATTTATTTTAAACATGATACGAGCAGTAATTCGGGAATTTATTTTTACATGAGATCGTAACATTGTATAAACAAATAATATGTTTACCCATTGGGTGCAATTGATTACCATTTTAATTAAATTACTAATTATGATGTAATTGGTATTATTACTCAAATTTAAGAATAAATCTAATTTAAGGTTATCTCACACTAGTGCTTATCACTATGAAAAAAATAAACAATAAATATGGATTTTTCTAATTTAGAATTTATATTAGTGACTCAGAGTCTGGATCTGTGCCCGGTGTATAGCAATAGGCTCACCACCTACTCCATGGGACGTAAAACGTAACTGGTGAAACGTGGGGGTGTTCTACACTCCTCTGCCTACCCCTTCGGGATTATTGGCGTGACGTTATGTTAATCTCTTTTTAATATTATATGTTACAATAACAAAAATATTAATTTAAAACTTGCTTTTCTCTGACTACTTAAATTTTTCATGGTAAGTACCTACCTACTTATTTATAGTATATGATATTAGGTTTTATATAGCGTATGTACCTACCTGTGTTGAAATATATCTGGGGAGGGAAAACATATCATGGAATATCCTTTCGTGAATCAGAAAACACGAAGCTGCCAAAAGTTATTTAACTAATGGTGGCGAAGCTCTTGACATGAATCGCCTATTTCTGTAAAAGTATGATATGGTAAGTAGCATTGCAAAAAAGTTTGCCAGAACACGAACAGACGGATATCCTACTTAAATGTATAAAAAAAATATAACCATTTTATCATTCTACTGTTGGACACGGGTCTCATATCATAATGAGAGGGCTGAGGCCATAATCTACCACGCTGGCCAAGTGCGGGTTGATAAACTTCACGCGCTTTAAAGAACATTTTTTTAAACATTAGGGTGTGCAGGTTTCCTTAGAATATGTTCTTTCACCGGCGGCTATCAAGTGATATTTAATCTTAAAACGCACATTCTATAACGAGGTGCGCGTCGGTATTTGAATCCAAGCTCCCGGGGTGAAAAGCTCAATTTCAAACCACTAGGTAATGTCTGAGATTGCTTATGTGTATCCGTACAGGAAATACATATAACAAAATGTGGGTGTATGTAAACATGTAGTATATTATATATCGAAGTGATCTTCACAAAATCGCAGCCGACTTATTACGGAAAACACTTTCCGACTCTTCTCACGTGTGTTAACTACCAGTAGTTCTGTTAAATATTTACGCCCGTAAGCACCTTTATTACAACTTTCCCACAACACTTGTATTTTTAGAATTTTATTTTTACATCAAGAAACAATACATGAAAATAATGATTGATATACAGTTTGATCATCGGTTTCGGAATAATTTCCTATACAATGTAGGATCATCATCATCATCATACAATGTAGGAATTCATCACAAAATAATCCTCATTATGTTTACTGTTTATTTTGTTCTTTTAACTGACGTCACTACAACGCATTTTCCCGCGCAAATATTGAAGGGTAATAAGCATAGTTTCCAAGCCACTGACAAACTCTCAATAATGGGCGTGAGTAATGGTAATACCATAGTAGATGTACCAGATTATTAGTGATGAAAAAGTGTTTAATAAACATGTCTAGTTGAAAAGAAATAAGTATTTGTTAAACTGATAAACGATGTAGCTGTGCCTGGAAATTATTTAAATACCAATAAATTCTTTACCCACACCATTACCAAGCCCTTACTGCATAAGCTTTACCTAAGATGACATCTCTACCCCTGATCCGCCCCGAGCACTAATCTTATGACCGGATAATCGAGTCGCCCCGGGAGAGGTTGCCTAACGCAATTTCTGCTCCATGCATTACCATGTGAGAGCTCCCATGTTCTCGTCATTATGAGACCGGACACGCTCGGAAATTGCTCGGGATAAAAGGAGAAGTAGCTTTATCACAGAATTTATTTACCATATTGCTAAATGGATTTATTAAGCTATTTACATAAATACCGATTTTTTTCTGCGCCATTCAAACGACTAGAAGCGTTGTAAAGAGATGTTATAGTACAGAATGACAGATGGCGAGACAATTATCAATTATATTTAGTTGAGTGGATGCTCCCACGACGACATCTGGTGAGATTATTTTAAGAACTATCAATACGTTGACGCACACGTCGTTTCCCTAGATATTACGAGTGTTAATGTGAAGGAAAGCTTCATACGACGTGACACGGTTCAGGGCAACATGCATAATCATGACAGAAGGTTGATTGATTTGTGGTTTATGCCAATTAATGTTTAATAAAAAAAATAGTAAAAGTGACAAAAGTACCTACAGTTGAAGTTGTCATTAAACTGTTAAGTACCTTGGAAAGAGTTACAGATGATTTGTGACATAACGGTGGTTACATGAAACTCTCCATACTTGCTATTTTAATTTCAGTTCGCGTTATAAAATTGTCCTAATTACTAAATTATTATACTAATGGAGTGGCCCATTAGGTACCGTTCTAATTTTAGGAGCATCTACTATATTAAAATGGGTAGCGATAAGGACATAGACTGTCAACATTGTCGATTACGGGTTTGCAGACAGTGCACACCTCAGAGAACATTCATAAAGTTCGTAAAATTGGAGGTCCGTGCCAAGAAATCGAGCCTTATATAATTCCAAGCTTTTCAAATTATCAGCTATTTACTGCATAATTATACAACACTTTTAATTCAGTAATTATGTTTTAAGTAAGTTGAAATTCGTGAAATGAGTTAATATTTCTAAGACCGCAGACATTTTTTATTAGTGCCATTGATATTTTCTAGAACAATACAATTCTCAAAATATTTTTCGTTTAATATATTTAATGTATTGAATTGGACCACACATATTTATTAAATACATTAGGCATAATTTTACAAAATAATGCCAGTTGGAAAATCTCTATTACTACAATTCATAACCACCAAATACGTTTTCTAAAAGCCGGCATTTTAAACGTCGGCGCGTTTATTTCATTGGAATGATTGAATGTGTATTCGACTATAAGTCCTTTAATTAAACAATTCTGTCTTTTCAGCCTTGCGTCCGTTTTATTGGGTACATTCAATTCGTTTAATGGTTACAGCGACCGTGGTCATTTAAACAGTATGACTATATACGTAATTGGAACGCCATGTGTTCGTAGATTTACGATATTTCGTAGCAATCAACGTTGCGTTGGAAAGACTCGTAGCAATGGAGAATCGATACATCCAAGTGAGGAGGTTAAATACTAATGGCTTTTGGTTGTCTGGTTACTAGTGGGTAGAATTCATGCTTTTATTATTAAGCACCATATTATGATTGCTTGTTTTTTGCAATTTGCTCATATCTAACGCTCTACCACACTTGGACTTATAAAGTGGATAAGGTGAATGAAAGCCATTAACTTAACATAAAGGATTATGAGGTTCAATAAATATATGATCTACCAAACCGTGAATTAAATATGAAGAAAACGATCCTTCCTGTAGATAATAATAATAAATATTCGGCTTATTAATTAATAATTGACAATATCTGTCCGATAACAAAAGTGATAAACATAAAAATATGTATTTTATTAGCAGTAACTTAAACGCAAAGATTTAATTTACCTTTATTTGGAGAGATGCTTATCTTCACTGCATACACATTTTCTGTGATTTGGAGCGTGAAATTATAAAGATTAATTTAAATTATATCCACGGGGCTGTGCGTAGGTTAAGTTTCAACTAACAAAACAGTTAATCCGAAAAATCAGGTTAAACGTATTTAACAAAACCTCATCTGGGCTGTATAAATAATCGCTCGTTCTCCTGTAGTTGGTAATAAATAAACAAAAGCAACCCAAGCCCACTTAATCCAGTTCGCCCAGCTTTTAAATAATTTATAGAGTACCTATGCAAGAGTTTGTTGAAACTAGATTCGACCACCCTCGACCCTTAGCAGTTCCTCGACGAGTTAATCTCTCGGTTTTTGTTTAATTAATACATTATACCTTGTAATGGAGGAACTAATGTCATGAATAGTTTATTATTGAACGAACAGCTGTATTAACAGTTGTTGATTAGGTGATCCGTCGTGAATACGTGATTAGGGCTTGGTGGAGAAAAACTTACTTAATCTAAGTGTAGGGCAAAGAAAAGATGAGGTAAATATATGCCGGTATTTTTCGTTTTAAGGATAACTTTTTTGAAAGCTAAACATTTTATGTGATGCCTTTATCTCTCTGTACACCGAAACGATCTGATAGAAACACTTATGGAGGGACACCTGGTATGCAACTAACTAATTGCAAAGATCATCACCATTAACCTAAATACACTGTTGGACATAGGCCGACCATAGAGATCGCAGAGCTTGGCCTCTAGCACCGCCTACGGTACTGCCCGCCGGTGGCCAGGACAAAATTACAAGGATGATTCGTACAAAGACATAAAGGTCTCCATTATTTAAATCGTGTTTCGCAGAACTATCCTCATTTAGACTGACCTCTATCAAGTTTACTGAACTTGTGTGACCCTCACCTTGTCCAATGAATAGGTAGCCTTTGATACACATGAAGAAAGCAATAAAGAACGACGCTTACATAAACACAGCTGTTTCTGCTACACACGGTCGCGTACACAAAGCTTTGAAAATTTTTTAAAGAGTGATTTATATTACCGCACCATCGCACATATTTTTACCACTACACAGCACTGTTTACATTTTTGTAATCTTATTTGAAGCAAGTGGTAAATAGATGGACACAAAAATAATACATGGAGCATTCCTACTTTTGTCTTAGCGGATAGAGTTCGATAACCCATTAAATCTATTCCTTCTAAGAGAAACTAATTTAGACATGAGAGACAGACTCAACAGTGTGCAATTACTAATTAACTTCAGTTGGCTCATATGCCACATTTTAGCATATAAAAATATAACCTAGCACTTTTAAAAATAATTTTGCATAAAAAACGACCATGTAGAAATGTGATGAATTAAACATTTCAATTGTTATGTAAATGAAATGAATAAATCAGTCATTCGATCGAATAAAAGTAAAAGTATGAAAATGAAACAAGTACTTTTTTGTTTTAAAACGGCATATTCACTAAGAAGTTAGATGTTTTCAAAATGGAAATGTAGTTGGAAACGGGAGCAGTAGTTTAAATTGATGTGCATACTTATCGCGGTCATTTTCGCTGCAGTCTGACCACACATTGTTTGAAATTGATTTTCTACGAAGTTATTCGTTTTAACATTTTCAAATAAATTATTATAAATGAATTGTCAGTTACACGGGAAGGAATATTTTTATATCTATTATAATTAGCAGCCATAGGTGGCCTAGTGATTCGGTGTTGTAACTCGAGTGCTGAACTGTAGTTTGTTAATTTGATTCTCACCCAAGACAAATCTTTCTATGATGAACACGAATGTTTATTCTGTTTGTATGTAAGATTATCTCATGAGTATATATTTAGAAAGGTATATATGTTTTTTATCTTGGTATTACAAGCTTGATATTGCAAGAAGCTCCAGTTAATTTTGATAGCCGTGTCTGGTATGTTCAAAAACATTGCTGTTATATAAAAATACAGTGAGTTTGAAATCTGAACGCTTTCCTTTATTTCTTATTACTGTAATTCAATATTCATGCATGTGTCAACCCTTTTCCACCCCATCACCATTGCCATCACGTTGACATGGCAACGCATGTTTTTACTTACCTAGATTTCTGCTATGTCTGAATATTATCAAAAATGTATGTAAAGCCTATTTATATAGAATACTTGGTATGGATTCCGTATCCGAAAATACCATCCGAAAAACGGATGCATCCGATGTGGTTTTTGGTGGGAATCCAATTACAATGTGGGACCAAGGAGCTCTGACGTGAATTGAAATTGGAATGCTATTTAAAGCTCGTTTTGGATCGTCATGAAAATTTTATGCTAGTGCTATGCTTAAAAATAGAATATGATCCCACGGGATTAAACACGAGAATATAATTTTTTTACAAAGCTGTAAGTACTGTTTTTTCGGCTTTATTCCAGTTATCAGAACCTTATGCTGTTGGAGGAAGAAGCGGTAGAATTAAGCGGACAAAGTATGGACAATAGCGATCGTAATATTTGTGTAAAATTGGTATCAAGATATAGTATCGAATAACTATAATAATAATTATTCAGCCTCTCACTCCGAGGGTGCTGGGTTCAAATCGTGCGTTTTAAATTTAAATATCAATTGCTAACGGTGAAGGAAAACATCGTGAGGAAACCTGCACACCTTAGAATTTATATAGAAAATTATGAAGTGTGTGAAGTCTATCTTCTTCTATCTTCGTCTTCTATCTGTATTATGCCTTCAAATTTTTGTATAAATACATCCTTCATTCTAGTAAACTAACAATTCGTTGCCCGTTCGACTAATACAGCATTCTCGCCACAAGTCTACCAGTAGAAAAGTGCTGTATGACGAAAACTATATTTTCCTCCATCATAAAGGGCAGACTAATAAAATTCTATACTATTATTAACTAAACTAAAGTCACCTTATTTCGCGACTGCACAATTTTAGATAATAAAATAATAAACAACGCACAGTGAAACCACCTGTTGCGATTAATCACGGGAAGTGCCATATCGTAAAGATCAATCGACTGGACTTGTTGTGTTCAATGTACACGAAATTACGTTTTATGTTTGTGTACTTTAATCCTATTGATTGATATCGTTTGACTGATGAAAAAGTGGTGTCCAAACTGTAGTAAGATTTTTATTGATGCCCTGAACATCCGTTTACGATTTTATTGGACAGAATCAATTGAAACCGATGACTATTTATTCTGAGTTTACATTTTGTAATCTAAATATAGTCAATTGTTAGGTAAAATCATGTTTGTCATTGTAACTTGCAAAATCATTTTAAAAACTATTAATATTTATACATGTATTACATAACAGTTATATATCTTCAAAGCTCAACTGCTTCGAATCGATGTTAGGATGAAACTGATGGCGTTTCTGTGGTACTGAAGTAGAAACTACAGAAGGAACTAGAATGGGATTGCAGCAGACGGTAAAGAATACATAGTCGTTCAGATATCCTTCCACTGAAAAGCTAGTGTAAGAATACGTAAACTCATTAATTGAAACATCGTTTATCACAATCAACCTTTTCCGAATCCTCTTAACTGGTCTGCCAATTTCAAGCATTAAATAAATAAGTTCCACTTTAGTGGACCTGTAAGTGCCCACTTTACAGTGGCATGATAGCGTAACAAGCCAGAAGATATAAAAAACGTTTATGAAAACGATAGGTTACATGTAAAATGAAATATGCGATTTTCAATTGAAAAAAGCTAGCCGGCTCTCGGATAAAATTGGAACACTTGAATACTTCGGTTATGTGGTAAGAAAGAAACCAGATCAAACAAAGAACTTGATGGTCATTGGCAAAAATGGCAGGTTGGAACCCCAGACGATGAACCGACCAAGTAAGGAAGGCAATCGGAAATCTACTCCACAGTTATCTTCAAATCGCAGAAGATAGGACGGACTGACGGAATCACATAAAGAAGTTGCTTACACAAAGAAGACACAATGCTTTCCATTGAGATAAAGTGTCACGACGAAAAAGAAGTGATACATGCAAACAAACGTCTCCGTACTTTGGTTGGGAAATTACGCATTTCGGTCCCAATTGTTATCGGTATATAAAAATCGGTACCCCTTTCACGCCCTTGAACGCGCTTTAAAAAATATCAAAAACCCCTTCCATGATGTAGGAAATGAAGGGTCGCAGCCATGTAGTTAATTATTTAAAGTCAGACATTCACGCTGACACAATGTGTTCGTACCACACTGAAGTTTTGCTTATTGACTTTGTGACCTGCAACTGAAAGAATGTTATTGGAGTATATCGTTTATTATTATACTTTTCGTACAAAAAAACATTTGCTTTTAGGTAGAACGAGTATAATTATTCTATTGTTTCCATTTAAGCGAATGGAACTAAAATTCGATTTAAAAGTGAAATGTACTCGTATATGTATAATCAGAACTCCCCTGTTTTATTTTAATGCACATATTTTTGTATGTATACTCGTATATGATAACACAATATGCTATGCATAATTATCTTCAAATATCTTACTAATATACCAAAAACGACGAGTCATTTTTGTTTATTTTTTATCACAAATTCTAGGAACTAAACTATGGTACGTGAAGTTCTTGACGATTTGATCATAGCACAGTAGGGACAATGTGACTGGAAAACGTGATAAATATAGAAGAGGCACTTAGAGTGGAGATATTAGAAACTTAGCGCCTAAGTACAGAATTTGCCCTATAAGGGACTTAAAGTGGCAGATATTCTTATTAAGCACAAGAAAATAGAAAAGATTATAGATCAAAACATATGAATAACAAATGACACGTGATAACAACATGTAACAATTGCGCGGGACAATTGGAACGACTTCCCATTTATATTCAAAGCGATTCCGCTTCATAAAGCAATTTCAACGTCTTAACAAGGAAACGACGGATTTCGACCGTTTGAACTAATGTCGTCATGCGATGCTGCTCCCGAACTTTAATAAGAGCGTTGACTTAGGGTGCCGTGACACATAATCGACGTGCTTGTTGTAAATGAAATCTTTCTTCAATCGTTGATTGTTTTATTTGTATCATCATCATCGGCCTTTTTCACCCACTGCTTTATTTGTAAGCAAACTTGTAACATAGTAAGACATCACCTCGTTTGAAGTATCCTTGATGTATGGATGTACCGCTCCTATGGTGTAATGGTAGCACGCTTGGGGCTCGCTGAAAGCTCTGAGAAGTGGTGGTTCGAGTCCACCTGGGAGGAAACTCACTACTGCTGGTCCTTTTACTTTTTTTATAATTTTTCAGGATACTTTTTTATACAATAATTATAACTAATTTTAATGTAAATAGCAAAATCATTTTTAGGATTTTTTTTTTTTAATTTTGGTACTATTGTGTAACTATTATATATGGAAAGCAAATTTCAATGTTAACTAATACTACATTACTCTTTTCTACATTAAACTAATGTTTTAAACACAATACGAAGTAAGATATTTAGTTAATATAAGAAGTTTACAAAGCTTCGTTATTTAAGACGTCAATTCGAAAGACAATAATTTTATATGTACATTTTGAACGAACCTATGTGTATATTCATACACAAAAGTAAATAAATATAATTATTCCTAGTCCAGCAGTCAAATTCATGAGGAACGCTATAGGGTACCTAGAATAATTATGCTACAGATTTTAGATAGTCTTAAATATTGATATTTGTAAAGTTAAAAATGTTTCATATGAGTGCTTTGGCGTAATAATTAGTAATAGATAATGACAACGTAAAACAAAAATATTGGTGCTTAGTAGAGCTAAAAAAAATCCGCGACATCTTATATCAATCTGTCATAAATAAGCCGTCGCTTTATTGACATATCATGGTTTTGCCTGACGTTCACTTTCGGCCTCGTGTTACCTTCAATATCGCCCCTGTGTACCATCCCTGATAAATAAACTCATGCACTTGCACCCCTTCTTCTTTTTCGATCTTATTCTCGCATACGTTCATTATTTCTTCCGTTTAAAAACCAATAACTTTCGTTCTTGAATATTTTAGTTTTTATACTATTTTGTTTAAAAGCACTATGCACGCTAGTCACCATCTTCTGTAGCTCCTTCTGAGATACAACAAGTATTACTTGATTATTTATTTAATTATCTATTTAAATAGTTATTAAAACATAAAATAACAAGACTACCTCGTTGGTCGAGTGGTTGCAAGCGCGACTGCCGATCGGGAGGTCCTGGGTTCAAATCCCGGGTCGGGTAC
>DWMG01003776.1:0-11551 GCA_018244855.1 Elbella merops
GAGAGGCGTAGATGAAGCACATGCACACGCCGTCCCATACGTTCATGGCCGTCAAGTTTGACACCACGGGCAGTGTCGAACGGAAACCGTTGGACGTTGTAAAGAAGTTCAACATTGTTGTTACACCTGGATTCAGAGTAAACTTCGTCAGCGCTGGCAAAGGCGTTCTTTGTCTCAGATCTTACGCTTCTTAAGGGAGCATTGTGCAAAATAGCAATATGGTCTGTCTACACTAATATATGATATACAAGTTTTAATGAGAGCTTTGTTGATAAATTTATGATTAGAATGTAGACTCGTCTTATTCAGTTATCTATGTATCCAAAAATTCATTGTACATTGCGATAATGTTTTCAATTAAGGATAATAATTTCAGTATGTTAAACATTTCTAAATTGCTTTTACACCTCGCTCACATATACAAACAGTTTGTTGCCTAAATACATCATCAATTGCAATAATTCTTATAAATCATGCTATATCAAAAGCTAGTATAAGTTTTGACGAGCAGTATGGAAGTATATTTCAGTATTCTTGCTAACAGACATGCTGTACTAAAGCCAAAGCATCTAAATTATGAAAAAATGTAGTATTTTATTTTAATCCGTTTAATAAAAAACTTAAAAAGTCATGTAACAAAAATGAATAGAAAAGCGGCAATAATTCAATTAAACATTATAAAATAAAATTTAATGACTGTTTTCGATGGTAAACAAAATTGATAATGACACCAACCTATCATTACTCTAGCAGGCACTGCATTCCATTCCAGCCAAAAAGTAATAAACGATGATGTCACCAAAATGATGCCCGGAATGAAAACTGTGGTGAAGTAAAATGATCTATCCCGTGTGAAGATGAGATCCACTTTGAGGCAGCTGTAATTACCTAAAAATATCAAGCAGATTCTAAAAAATTACATTGAAACGTACTAAGCGCAGGTGATAGTGATGGTTGGCTGTGATAGTCTAAGTTATTTACATTGCCAACGGAAAGCGAAGGTAACCTGCAAAAGTAAGGAGTTAGCGTGTTATATTGACAGCCCCAGAAACATCTAGGAAGACAGAAGATGCATTGCAAGACCGAGAACATTCCAATCGCCATCCATATTTTACCTATCATGGAACGGGCTGGCACCGCGTTCCATTCCAGCCAAAATGTGATGAAGGAAGAGGTCACCAGAATTATGCCAGGAATAAAAACTGTGGTAAAGTAGAATGCTCGGTCTCTCGTAAAAATTAGATCCACCTTTAGACAGCTGTAGTTACCTGTGAAGTGAATATACTCCGTAAATTTTGAACAACGTACAACGTGATACGTTCTCGATTTTTCTTTATCATTTGCAATAAAACACTGACGTTGCATTTTGTTCGTATATAAAAAAAAGTTTCTTATCGAGCCCGAGTAAATTGGTGCGATGGTAAATTCCAAGTAACTCCGTTCAGTGGCCTTGTAAAACGTTCCATTTATTTACACTGACTAAAACAGAAATCAGCAACTAATATAACTACCATTCCGTATGTAAGAGTAACGCGTGTTGTGTTCTGTTCCACAGATGCGTACGAACATACCTACGGTAGTGTCATGGGATTGTCTCGATATGAACTCTAGCTATTTGACTATCACGTGCATACAAACAAACGTGCACAGAAGTTGCCAAGACGAGTAATGATCGAACAGAGGATGATCGATGGTGTGTAATGGATACCTCGGTGTTGTATTTGATGCTTTTCACCGGAATTTCGTTCTGTTTTGTCGTGTTACTACACAACAGCGCATTTACTCACACATAAGCGGAGAATATATTTTAATTATGAAGACACCGGATTCAACTGACTGATGTCCGGTGATATTCAAGAAGGTACCTTGCTCCTCAAAGCGTCTCTGGCAAAGATTACATGTCAGCTCTTCATCGTCTTCGTAAAGTGACATACCATCAGCTGCTTGGAAAGAGTTGAAGAACAAAATTCTTACAATCAACGTTTATCTTTGAATACATTTAAATTCTCAGTAGAAAATCGTGTGAATATATCTGAGGTGCAATGTTCAATGTATGACACAATTACTGATGGATGAACATGCTGTACTCTCTACTAGCTATTATAACCAATAACGTCGCTAGAAGCATCTACCAATCAACATCTGATGATAATACCGGTATCATGATATTTACGTAAGTACACATATTGTTCAGTACTTATAATGATATTGAAACAAAAACTTTTACACAAATCAAGACCAAGCTGAAAAGAGTTAATCAGAATATTAAATAATTCGTAACAAAAACGTTGGCCCTCCTCTTGTGCAAACTATAACAGAGTGCTGGATTAAATTAAATAGCGTTAGCATGGGCATAGCTATTACGACCGAAAAAACTTTTTATTGCTACGAAAAATCGATTTTAGAACGGGATGTGGCAAGTCATTAAGTCATCAAAAATAGTTATTATAGATAAAGAAATCAACACGACATGGCCTACGTATCGAATCTTATAAATATTATCTATTTTCCACGTTTTTGTAAATGGACTTTTTTTTTTTAATTATTATCATTTTCTTATATTTTGTGCTCATCGTGTTTTAGTTTTAGTTTGTCCTAATGTGTTATTAAAAGAGTTACAGTAAGCCACTAAGCTGACCGTCCCCAACGAATATCACAAGCTACGCCCATGAACGTTGGAAATGGTGATCTACACATCCCGATTAGACATACAGAAATTGATGATATCACTGATGTAACAATAAGCGATGTTGATGTGACGTGTAAACGGAGTGGACGTTACCTCGCCAGCTGGCTTTGATCGGGCACGGAATAGTTTGGTTCTGAATTAGATAAGCATTGAGAGTCGTGAGCGAGGGCGACTTGCGAAGGGTATCTTCGTCGTTCTTCCACACGTAAGTTATCGCGGACTGCTCGTACGATACTGCAATCAGATTACACTAAATGTCAATTACTTGTAACGTAATTTTGCAACTGGCCAATAAGCGCACACCTCCTTCTATATTGATTAAGAAACCACAGTTAGAAAACAAAAGAAATTTCGGTGCAATTGTAAACTATACTAATGTACTAACCAATGCGGAAAAACAAATAGCAATAACATATTTACCTTTCCAACAGCTAAGCGTGCGTATCTAGTACTTATACGTTTTACTCACTACTTTCTAAGGCAAATGAACACAGTGGGTCATCGAAAGGGAAAATGTTGAGCCGCCCCTGACAGGACAGGATGAGATGTCGTCGCATTAAATAGTTGATTGTGCCGTTGCGGTATATACGCAACGCGAAATGCATCGGTATGATGGGATCCTGAAATACGATGACTGCTGTTTTCAACTATTATCACAAGCATCTCTATATGACGTGTTTGTAGATTTCACTAATACGGCTAAAACTCAATTTCATATGGTATTTAATATCATTATCAGCTTCACCGTTCTCAGTTTGTGGATTGGATACGGGTATCTCTTAACGACGACGATGACAAATGACGAGGCCCTAGTTTGACACGCTGACCAATTGTAGGTTAACAAATTTCAAACCCCTTAAAGAACATTTTAGATAACTTTGATGTGTTCCGGTTTCTTTGTATCAATATTATTATGAAGATTTATCAATAATATGTTACTAACGCATTTTTTTCATTATAAATATTATATGTTTATGTCATTGAATTTTACTCGTATGAAAGACTGAAATAAGAATAAATTTCTCTAGACAGTTATACAATACAATGTCATTTACATTACTCGTACATTCAGTCTACATTTTAAATAATAACAGTTCACATTATGTCTAAAAGAGCACTATTTGTCTGTTGCTAACCGAACTATTATAGTTCATTGATACTGACCTTGAAGTCGCCATGCATGATAAAGTACGTATCCGGCAACCAGATATCCTCGTGGTGGTGGATTGCGTTTAAAAAATCGTAATGAGATTGATTCGAATATCGCAAACGAGGATCGTACCACTGCTGCTGGAGCAGAAATTCCACTTCGTATTTCTGTAACATTCAATATTGCTATCTGTCATTTGTTATAAAAGCACATTATACTTCTGTGGAGGAACCTTTTGTAAAAATGTAACCTATTGACAAACTTTCGTAGCAAGTTACCTACACAACCGTAGCACTACGCAGTGTAGCTACGCGTTAAATGTGAATCTTACAGCTGTCATATTCTGAAATGTCTCGTAAAACATAACTTAGTTTTAGTAAAGGGTCTCTTTAATACAGTAAAGTGATAAAACTGAACATTCCAGAGGTAAAATTGAAGTATTTAATATACAAATGAAACATAAACAAAAAAACATAAACTAATACAAATAGTTATGGCACGTTAAGATTTATTAAATACAAATTAAATTTACTTACAAGACTAGATTCGTCTGGAGATGCTAAACTAAGAAGCAGCACGCTAACATTTACGGTGAGCACACCTGGAAGAAGATAAATAGTAAAATGTAATAATTATTTTCTTTACTTTTCTGACATTCATACGTACATATTGGTATACATAACAGGGGAGAAAAGGATAATGCAACTGAAACAAGATAGTATATAGGAAGCTTTGTACACGAGGGAAATTCTGAACATAAACGATCTAGGCGTCATAACAATACACTCACGGCAATTAATCATGCTTCAAGAAATAAGAAGTGTGCTATATTATCCGGTACGACAGTTTTGTTGAAAGTTCTAGATAAAACAACATATATTCGTTATTCTAATTTTAACTTCTTTTTTAAAACCAAGCTATTTATGTATAATGTAAAACTAAAACGACACACGACAAGTTTATAGAAAACGGCAGATCCGATTTCACAAAGTATCATTTAAGTCTATTAAGTTTACTAGACAAGTGTTTAATGTTCGTGAAAAGAGAAAAACATAGAAGACAATGAAATATTTTGAAAAAAATGTGTTAGCTGCCATGAATATTTTAATATCTTTGTCGTTTATGAGATAAACACTAAATTAATGAGTTAAACAACAACACAAAAATTACTCGTGTGCGATCACTACAACATTCAGAACAGTGCTTACAAAAATTAAACAAACGTTGTATCAGCTTAGGCATAGAAAGGCGAAACAAATGGGTGGGTGGATGTGAAGCAAAGATCCATCTATAATAACACCAGGTACACAGTCTAATACACATATTCGAAGGTCGTGCACAGCAGATATTGCGGTGGAACGTATAACGCTACAGTTTGCACGTATAGAATTTCTCTTTTCATAAACATAAAACACAACGCACCGCGATTGTGCGATCGGGGCCGGAGTGAGGATAGTCCGATAGTATTTTGTGCCAGAGAGTCGTTCGGGGATGTTAAACCACAACAGAATTCTGGATCTGCAATATTATATTACTTCAATAATTGGATCTACAGAATGCTCTTTCTACGTCCCTTGAATTTATTTTGCGCCCAGGACTTCGCTATGCACTTCGAATACAGAACTAAAATATTGTTACACGTTAAAAGCATATTATATTTACCGTCTACTGGCGGAAGCAGTCTTTTGTCGTAGCGGGAGTTTTTGAGAAGGTTGTCCAATATTTCTTTATCCGACTTGCCCGCTGCAAAGCTATCAACAAATTCAACACTTTAGGTTTTTGCTAATACTTCATTCATTGGTATCTCATTACAACACTTTCAGCTGAGAAATAATAGTACGAAACTTAAGTTCATTTATCTCATTCAGTATGGTTTATATTTAAGAATAAATTAATAATATTTTTTTTGAGTTGTCAACAATGTCATATTAAATATTAATAAATTATTCTATATTAAAATAATTGTGTAACTAGGCTTTTATAATTAAAGAAAATATAGTTTTTTATAAAAAATGTGGATGGAATTAGTTATTGTAAGAGCTAAGTTAAGTATAAATAACTAATGCGTGAGGTGTTTATTGGCAGCATAATTAATAAAATATGAGAACCGGGATAGGAACCTATTTTGCATTTAGGAATAATTTATCAATGTCGAATATCATGGCTGGAATCAAAGTGGGTACATTGAGTGGGAAACAGTATTGAATTTAGATTAGTATCATTGTGCTCTTGCGTTTGTGAGATGTTTAGTTGGGTAACACGCGTTCTGAAAACCACTTTTTGCTTATTTTATATATTACTATGTTTTCTATATGTTGAGAAACTACAGATGTATTATGTTCCTATTTACTTTTTGTTTAACTTCACGAATAGAATAAGGAATAACTTTTGCCTACATTTACCCAAGACGAACGATTTAATCAAAACTTTTTAATATCGTGTGGGAGCCATCAGAGTCTAGGCAACATGTTTAGAATGTGACAGATATTAGTAATGCGCTACTTTACTGTTTTTTCGGGAGAAGACACTTAACCTTTACGACTCAGGGCGTGTCAAAATACAAAGTGCTTTCCTAATACACTAAACAACCTTCTATTTCATTTGTTCCTGTGAATTAATAATTATGCGTCTAGAGATTAAGGGAGGGCAAAGTTTAATAAAATTCGCCAATTTATGAAGCAATCTTTAGAAAATAGTGATGAATTGGTATTATATTATTGCTTAAAAATAAACCCATCAAGTTTATATATAGCGAATACGGTAAATGTAGGTATGTGTATGAAAATAATGATTCATAAGTTATTGTAAAATTACATATGCATGTAGCATGGGAAGGTCTATAAATGGAGCGAGCAAGTTTACGGTCCACCGGCCGTGTACCGGTCATGGCGTTATGTCCGCTTCGCCGCCCGCCAGTCGCCCTTTCACACTTTTACTCATTCGTGTCATACGTACCTATGTTAACAAAATCATACAACATAGCCTTCGCTGGTCAACGCGTCTAAACAATGTTTTCAATACATTTCTATAAAAAGTATGCAGAATATGTTGTTAGTATAATATTGAATAACAATATTATCATTGTGAAGTGATCAAATTAGGTATAAGTTCTTACATGTCGGACGTTAGCGCAGATACTCTGCTGAGCATAAGGAAGAAGGCCACGGCGCGTCCCACCACGCATGACCAACCCATATTAGGACATCTAGAAAGAAACAAGCAGCAACTTCAGTTTTGTAAACCAAGCGTAAACTTAATAGGTTTAGAATTTTAAAACAATAGAGCTGTTTTCTGTACTATATTATATAGACGGATTATAAATATTCTATTACAAAATTAATGAACTATATTTAAATGAAGTACGTTATACCTGAAGCGTAATTTATGTGAAATAATGAAGGCGCATCGTATTAAACGTTTAAATCTTTCCGTGACTAGGAAAAGAGGTTAAGTTTTCGCTTTTAGTAGTAGGTAATCATAGAGTGATGGACATACGCTAATTAAATGAATAAGGAAACCGAATGTACACGTGCACACATACACAAAAATTGTGTCGTCTCGTTTAAAATGAAGGAATACCTATTGATTGACCCGAAATAATTGTAACGTTATATTATAAAAAAAAAAACACATATTAATATTTTTATTCTTATTTTTCCGATGGATGAAATGTATCATACGAGTACATTATAAGGACATCTACCCTTATGGAAAATACATTCATTGATTCCCGGTAATATTAATGATGAATAATGTTATTTTAAAATTCAAGCATTTTTTATCGAGCGTTGGGACTACGAAATATTCCCGTACTTTGAGCCCTCGTTAATAATACACACTCCCTTTGAACATTATATTTGGATACCAAAGAAACATGAGAAGACAAAATGATTAAAATACTCGTAACATGTTTTTTTTGTATATTGAACATACATTTATGAATTCAGATTAAATTTTTATTGTAGTGGTACTCAAAAAATACCTAAAATGTACGGTTCGATCTGATCTACTACATTTATGTATTTGAATATAATGGGATCTAATACATTTATCTATATAAATATAATTATATAGATCACTTCTGCATTATTTTCATATTTTTAACTACAGTAATTGTGTACTCAAATGCGATATTTCTCTTTTAAATACAAATTATTTTTACAGAATTAGTAAATAATAATTTATATTGTACGAATCTTTTTTTATATAAAAATATTATAAGAATATTCTCAGTTACATATAAGATATAGCTTACTATACATTTACAATAATTACTCTCAGATTAATTAGTTTACTTTTAGTAATGAATATCTGTTAGTGCTCGTTTAAAAGTAACATATTAACCGGTAGCGTGCGGCGAGGCCAGTTTAAACATAATATTTTTCATTGAAGTTCGAAATTTAATACGTGACCTACTTTACAAAAGTGTAAAATATAGTGACGTCAATAAGGTGGCAATTAGTTACGAATCATCATAAAGAATTTAACACGAATTTGAGCGGTGAATGTTTTCATATTTATTTACGACTTATTTAGGAATAACTTTAACGAACACGGCAGTTTAGTCGAGTTTGCGTTCGCGAAATAGATCTTATGAAGAGAAATTTCTTTGCTGAGGGGTAAAATTTTTCAAGGGTTGCGAAATTTTAAGATCACCCTAGGAGTAGCACGAACAGGTCATAAGTGCCGTGTAGAATGAAGAGCATGAAAAATAAAATATTGAAGAGCTCCACTTTGTAACACTTATTTACGAACACACAATTTCATTGATAGTGAGACTTTTTTCAACATAAATTACAGTGTAACATTGATTTGCAACTTAATTTTTTTTCGCTTGCCATCGAGAGAGAACTTCTTATTAAAGTGCAATGAAAAGCTGATATTAAATCTACTCTGAAGTACTGGCTCTCAAATCGCTCATCTTTTCATTCATTGATCCATAGTATTGCAGTTCTATTCACAACGTATAGGTACTTAAATGGCTTCAATAGTTTCATACTTAATTCGTTTTATATACATAGTTGGCATAATTGTAATTGATTAGCATGTTAGATAATGTTTAAAGTATCTGAAATATTTTGATGTACCTATATGTATTTTTTAGCTTATGTCTTGTTACGTAATAAATGGCTTCGTACATATTGCATCTCTCTTTGTACTGCAAAGATTGAATAGACACTTGAGACAACAAAAGAGTTAGGAGTGACTAGACATAGAAATGAAGCTAGCTAAAGAAAAACGTAACCTTTCTGCTGACTGCAGAGATTTGTAGGCATGTGGAGTTATGGTTAACCCGCTCGCCCTGCCTCACGTCCCCGCAACAACATATCGAAGTGACCTGTAAGAAAGACAATGACAGATTTCAATTTAAACAAATCGAATTACTACATACTTTTGTGTTTAAACGAAAACGTTACTAAATTGAAAAATATTCAAGTTGTGGGGATATATGCATATTTTAATTAGATGGCATTCAGATGATAAATCCTTCCTTTTATTGCATAGTCAAATTTGATTCGCCAACTTGGATCAGAATATTAAAGGAAATATTCTGTTTCGTAAGAGTGTTAGCTGTGTTTGAGGCGGCACGTGTGAACTAAGTTCGTACCATCCGGTGACAGCGCTGTGTTGCGGCTTGTCTGCGACGAAAATTAGCGTAAAAATAATATTCGTGTTAGTATGGTAGCCTCACGTCCCACGATTTGGTTTGCGTTTATAAATACTCCCCTCTAGATACGGAACATTTAGAGTTATCGTTTTGTATTTTAATAAAATGAATGATTCATTATTTTTATCTACGTGACAGCACACATTATATTAAATGCGAATTTCATCTTTTATCTTTACGTATGAATAAAGAATTATAATTTATTAGTTATTTATATCATAAATTAGGCAGAAATGATAAAACGTTGGATATTAAAAACATAGAAATTGTTTTTTATACTTTATGAGTGTTATTTACCAAACGTCAGACAAGTACGGAATTAACGATAATACAATCCGATGTGTGTGAACTCTACAAACATTGCGCTTCGCAATTTGATTGCTTCCGCTCCGCAGTACATCACACAAAGCGCTTCCGGAGATATCCGTCCACTGAACACAAAGAATGTTACCCTCTAATTAACAACCGAAAAAACAACAAAACAGACAAATCGAAGGTGAGACCGAAAGAACGTGACTTAAAGTTGTAATTTACAGGAGCGATGTTTTGAAATTAAACGTTCAAGCCTAGCTTTCCAGGTTATTTCAAATATCGTTCGATGTAAAAATGTTAGTGAGAGAAGAGAGGCCTTCAATTGTTAAAAATGGAACAATAGTAGTACACTACTATAATATACATATTATAGTATTAAACAATGGTGTTGATAGGTTTCAAACATGGTCCTACGTATGACTGAAATGCGTCTTCTAGTATACTAATAGCAAAAAAACAATGCCAACAGAAAAATGTTTGTATACGAAGGCTACAAGATGTAATAATGTACACGAGTCTCGTGTCACACTTCTGAGAGCTAAAGATATCTCAGTCTTTGTCTAGGGCACTTTAAGGATAGCTACACGAGTCTGGAGAGACAGCTGCTTGCTTAGTCTGGCTAGCGCTGACAAAGAGATAGTCATACCTACTGTGTGTTGGCATGTCTGTTGAGACAAGGACGAAACAAAAACACAACACCTGAACGCTCTCGAGTTGCGCATTGCGGTGAGAATTAATTACGGAGATAATAAGTTATATTTAACGCTATGGTTAAAGTGGTTGCATATCTATGGTTATGTGTACTGTATTAAAGCTCTAGGAATCACTATGATAGGAGAATTACAATATATTAATATGTATGATAGGAGGGAGATAGTAGAAATAGATAGAAGATAAAAATAGGAGAGATTAGAATCTATTAATGTATGTATGCAATTAAAATATTGAGAGCTTCAGGTTAATATTGCCAGAAACAACGTTCGTTTGATGGCTTCTGTACAGGATAAAGCACAAGAAACACTTTCGGCCCGACTAATCATAGATTTAAAATTAATAGGCGTAGTTAGCAAAAATTAGCGCACCCAAGTATCATTGCGATATTATAAATGTAGCACCCCAACGTGTAGTGCGTTTACGGACACGTCCTTGTTTATTTTAGTTATTTTCATCTAGTCCAGTTTATATAACACATAAAAATAGTATAGTAAATTAGTAAATAAACATCACAACGTCATTTTGGACAGCTCGAAGTTAACACGCTGATGGCGTGCAATGAGATAAAATTAGCAATTTATGATACACAAGCAGATAACAGAGATTTCACTTGTATTGATACGAGATTAAATATTATATATAAGTTTCAATATATAATCGTTATATCAATATATAAACAATGATAAATTTAATTTTATGTAAGATCGCCTATCTGTTTAATTATGATTTAAGTGTTCCGGAAATTTTTGATATGCCGATAATATTCGTTAAAATCGAGGTAATTGTTATTTACATATAAACGTAATATCACGCCTATAATCTGCGAAGGAGTAGGCAGAGGAGTGTAGTACACTCCCACGCTTACGTCTTAAGCAATAGGTGGTGAGATAGATTAGGTACGGATCCAGGATTCCGAGTCACTACTAGAAATTCTAAATTAAAAAATTAGAAAACTTCCAATAGTACCCGACCCGGGAATTTGAACCCAGGATCTCCCGATTAGCAGTCCCGCTTGCAA
>DWMG01003777.1:0-11550 GCA_018244855.1 Elbella merops
GTTATTACACGTTTGGTGTTTAAAAGCGCGTCTATAACGCACGTTTCAAAAACTTAAGTCTTTATACTAATTTTAACTTACGACATAACTTTGTCGCCTAGACAATTATACTCTGTTAAAATTTACTCGTATCATTATTTTCTATATTTGCTTGTAATTATTCCGTATATGTGGACTAAAATCATAATATGCAGTCATCGTTTAAGGAATATAATCCAATTTCAAAAAAAATTTAACGGTAATTGAATAAAATTAATTTTTGATCGAAACTATTTAATATAATAACTCTTTACCAGCCTTATATTCCAATAATGTCAAACATGTATCAAACGCAGGCTGATGTGGACAGGAGAATTTGTAAGGGATTCTTTCTGGTCAAATTCTTTTATAAACAGGTAGAGACAGAATCATCGAAATTTAAACGGGCACATAAAAAACAGAGAAAACAAAATCGATAATTAATCTACAATTAAACTGCCCGCCGTTTCGAGGATTACAAACATGAGAGAAAAGAGAGAGAGAGAGAAAGAGAGAGAGAGAGAAAGAGAGAGAGAGAGAAAGAGAGAGAGAGAAAAGAAATTGAACTTACAGACGTCAATTTTCAAGCGATTACGATATACATTTCTAAACTCCAGCTGCTCTATGGTTTCTTGGCAGCGAATCAACATGGCGCAGAACACGAATATTTCTAATGTGCTTATTGCAGATGTTGCAAAGGCAATAAATTACTAGATCGTTTCGGTTGCAAGGAAAATTAAAAGAAGTTCCCATCTTAACTTGAATGCGGTTGCTACAATTATAGATTCATCTCGATATATAGCCAAAATGGTGACTCTAAATTTTATGTTATTTATATCTGTATAAATTTAACCAGGTAATGTCATTGTCACATAATTTCCTAGGTAATTCCGTTTCCTAGGAAATCTCCTATAAATATTAGTAATTGGAATGGTCAATATTTAAATTTTTTGCAAATTTCCTAGAAATTAATATTGGTTGATCAAAGTCTAAAGTTTAAATGTTAAATATTTTATTCAATACATGACGATAACTTTGCCCTCTTAAGCTTTAAAATGTAATTTATAAACTTACGAGATATTAGCACTTCGCTAATCATACATTCTGATAATACCGATAAACGCTGATTGAATCCGAAAGCGTTATCTTTTCTTTTTTTCTCACTCTCGCTCTACCAGATATTAATTTTCCCTCACCATTATAACAAGACCTTCACACCGGATCACGCACATTACTTGCAAGGGGTACAATTATTTACATGCAATTATCTTTTAATCTAAGATAATGTATGACGAGGGCACATGTCTTATTACTTACGTAACTATAATGCCATTACACTGCAGACACTCAGTCTATTATGTTGAAGAAAGTAATCTATACGACATAAGAACGTTGAATGCTATATAGTGGGTACTTAGAGGCCACCCGAGTGATGTAATGACCATTTTCTTATATGTTAATATGAGTATAATGTTATGTACAAATACAATAATTGAGTTGACTGGCCTGTAGGACCAGTGGTCAGTGACCCTGTCTGCTGAGCTAGAGGTTGAAGGTTCTAAATCCAGTCAGGGCATATTATACGATACTTCTGTGACAAGCGCGCGTGGGATTGATTCGTGACTAAGTATAAAATAAAATATACAGTAGTTACGTGTGTAATTATCTATAACAGTTTATCAGCTGTCCTTATATCATACTTCACGCTCTGTCTAGTTATGTTAGAAATAATGTATTATTGAAATACGTTTACTTAATATTATTATTTCGATATCGGAAGTTGAGGTAAAAATAGCAGATACCGCATTATTTCAGACATTCCGACTTATATGTTACATATGATCTAGCCAAATATGTAACATTCCTCGTATTTGCGAAAAAATGCAGTCTGTGATCCAGGGACTACTTACATCTTTACGTCTATAAATCAAAATGTATCCAGAGCGAGTGGAAAGCGATTATATCACTCCATGCAATGCCTGATATCATGTAGAGTTCACAGTCTTTTAGGTTTACCGCCCTCTTATTTTATTACGTCCAAAATACATCAAATTTTTTATATAAAACAATAATAAAACTAATAATATTATATTTATACCAATCCATTGACGTTGGTATAATTATCGCCACCAACAATCTTCCTATGATCTATTATATATTCAAATAAAATTACGTAATGGAACTACATACCTAATGAAAATCTACCTGAGCGTTTGGTTATATATATGTATGTACTTTCCGCAAAGAGACATTTACATATCGTAAGGCCCGATTCACACGCTGCAATCTTTCCCACATTCGCTTAGATGATGAGGCAGAGAAAATTATACGCGATTGTCTCAAGCGAGAATATTCCATACGATTCTTTAAACTTAGCGGATGTATTGTGAAGTGTTGTCAAATCGCGGAAGGTCAGCGAGTGTGTAATCACCCTAATTTATTTGGTAAATAACATTGACGTCAATACACTGTCGTATAACGGAAGAATCTTAACATTTGACAGCTCCCGTTTATCGTAAATATTTACTGTAACTATTGAATAATAAACAAATCGATAATAAAATTAACACACAGTAAATAATATAAAAAATAATCGTTACGGAAATAATAAACATTATTTTATACTCGTATGGTTATAATTAAAATACTTTGAAGATCTTATGAAGGTATGTATACAACTGTTTTAACTATCCACTCGCTTGTTTGTAAAGAATTTATAAAAAGGTTAATAATTAACGGTGATATATTTTCTTAAATTTATTAATGACAACTTAACTAATGCGATATGTTAAGCATTAGAATAACGGGTTATAAACAAATATATCGTTTAAACTCAAAGTATGAAATATAGACAAACAGATGGACAGAATAGAAGAAATAAAAATGACAAAGAAACATGAACATATAAGAGTTACGTGAATGCACGAGCTAATTCTATGAGTTTAATTGCAGATCAATTAACTACAGATATAAATAGTACCTACCAAACCTACCTACCTAGTACCACTGTCAGTCAGGCGTGAAACGTGTATTTATCAACAGAACGATAAGGTAACCTGTATTAGAGTTGTACGAATGAATGTACGAATACGAATACGAATGCAACGAACATAAAATCGCTTTGAACCTTACCTAAGGCTTTCGTATCACGATGTAATCGTATGTCTGCCGTGTCCTGCTTAGTGCAGTAATGTACTTCAAGTTACAGTTTTAAAACAAGGTCTTAAAATAGAAGCTACCGAATCTCCTCTTGAAATTTATCAACCCCCTAAACTAGCCATCGTGCAATGAATGTATAAAGCCAAAGTGAACTAACAACAGACAAAAAATAAACCTAGATTAATGTGATTTGGGAATAAATTGAATAATAATAATAACAACACAGTTACGGACCCGAATTGTACGACTCGTGAAGACACATATCCATACCCTGAAGATCTACATAAATTCATCGTCCAAATATTTGTTTCGATAGAAACCGATCTTGACATTCTCTACACAAAAATTCGACATGTTGACAGGTGATATATAGGTCGGTCAAAAATATTTCTGGTTACTTCAATAAAGACACCGATCTGAACAATATTGAACAAGCACACATAAATTAAACTGAATAAGACAATAGGAATCAATGTTAAGGTCAAGAGATGACAACAAACATCTTTATAAATAACACTGAAACTTATAATAACATTCCATTTTACAAAAACACTCCGACGCACACACAGTAATATTTACTGACTTGTGTTTGTACAACTGACACGTTGTAATCCTAGCCGTCGAATTTATGAAATTCCAATTTTTTTTATTATTGTTGTTATAAAGTATGTACATAGAATTAATCTTAGATTTTCGTATAGACTTGTTTTTACTTTTATATCTCGTATCATATTAATCTGATGGTTCAGTTTCGTTTCATTTTATTTCCCACTCTTTATTATTACAATGTTAACATA
Source organism: Elbella merops (assembly GCA_018244855.1). NCBI lineage: Eukaryota > Metazoa > Arthropoda > Insecta > Lepidoptera > Hesperiidae > Elbella > Elbella merops. Next base: position 3,975 of record DWMG01003777.1, read on the forward strand.
ATGTCATTTGTTCTCGCAACCAAATATTTACATTCATCACGTGTTTTGTAATACAATTCATACCTGTCTCGGGTCGCTATGTTCTCTGAGGCGTGCGACTTGTAACGAGCCAAACTTGGCTGACGTGGCCAACAGCCTCACCTTTTTTCATTTCGAAAGGAGCCCCTTTTCCAGCAATTGAACGATAAAGCTTTGTGGAAATGATGATGATGGCGGTGTGATGGTAATGATGGTTAACTTTCTACTTTCTCTTTAGTAAAACAATAATTTACAAGTAATTTATCTCAATTAAAATAACTAACATAAATAGTCACATTTTCGAGTTCTATTAGATAGTATTATTCCGCCTTCTGTATTTCGCTGAAATGTCGAATTTCCTTACATTTAGAAAATAACCGAAAACTTCTTGTTCGCTAAATGTTTTATAGCGTCTTTGTTGTTCTTAGCAACAATAATCACAGCCTGGAAAGGTTAATATCGTTTGTAAAAGTTTATAGAACTCTATTTAATTTATTATATATGTGTATCGGCCCATAAATTTATTTTAAAACAATGTATGGTACGAGTATGTAGGTAATCTCATGATTGGTGTCGCGTCGAGCCAAAATTTGCGTAAGTGTGTCGATGTCAGCCAGTTTAGTGGCGCTCGTATATTTTTTATTCCTTTATATCTGATTACATGAATAATGAGCCACTCAATGACCACTGTGACCTAATGGACCAAAATTAAAACCCACTTTCATAAGATGCAGAATCGTGAAATTTCACGATTCCATGTAACATAACTAGAATCTTATATTTTTATCTTCAATGAATCTATTTGACACTTACAATGGTAATAGTAAATTATATCTTATGATAAGTGGTATATAGCTATATTGTAAGAGGCTGAGAAATGAGATCGGTCACAGGAGGACGGAAGTCGAATGTTACCTTCACTTTATGTATTCAACAAAAACGCCCCCACAGCGGATCAAAGGGAGGCGAAGAACTTCGAAGACAAATATTTTTATATTTGTCTCCCAAAGTTGTATTTAAGGAACCGTTTTCTCCCTGAATTGACTTGATTAAGAATAACAGGTCAATAAGTCATAAACGTTTGACATTTATAAGGTTGGAGAGATTCGAATACATCCAAAGAAAACTACATAAACAGCGAAGCCGGAAATAAATATCTAATGAGATATCTGTTTGCAGAGATTCGGACCTTATATTATCAGAATTTATAATCGGTTTCCACATACGATATCTGAAAAGAAAGGAAACAACAAAATCAACACTTGAATACTGCAATAGATACTTCATTTTTGATTTATATTCATAGAGAACTCAGAACAGACTAAAAAGGTATGCTAGTGTTCGAACCGAATTGGGAGCATCGTGGTCGTCAAGAGCAAAGAAACTATCGTCAAGATATAGATAAATGAATGTACGCCATATATATATTTTTGATTTATTTTGTACACTGAATTTGTACCTTAGAATTTATAGAAAAATAAAATTCTAAGGTATGTAAAGTTAGCCAACGCTCACTTGGCCAGCGTGGCGGACTATGGCCTTTACGCTCTCAATATGAGAGGAGACCCACATTCCAAGAGTGGAATGATAAATGGGTCGGTTATTATTATTATTATTGTATTATATATATCTAGAATGCTTCTTTAACTACCCCCAAGACTTGTTATAACTTGTTTATCATAGACCATGACAAAGATGTTTTAAGCCCATATTTGCCATATACATTCGGTGTCTTTCCATTACGCGCCTGAATATCATTAAAACCAGTCCGTGGATTCGCAAACAGGTTCGGTTTTTAGCTACACGCCCTGTCCTTCACTTATGACTCCCAACGGTTTTTTTATTGGCTAATTATTATCATCACAATATTTTTCAGAATTTCCTCGTTCGTAATGTTTTATGACCTGTTCTTGTACCCACTTTGCTCCTTAGTTTTTGTTGATGCCTGTTATTTAATATTTCACGGTATTAACATATTATGACCAAGTCGTAATACGTATATCACAAACTATTTGTGAAACATTGAAACGCACACCTGATCTACAGAGTATAAAAACATCAAACTTGAATCTAAATTTGCAACATTAAATATTTTGGCATTCTTGTAATAATTGGTTAATAAATCTTATGTGTCTTTAGACCGGGCCGTTTAACATCTACTTACTAAATGTACTTTTCATGATATACACAAACTTTTGAAATAGTTTAATGACCTAATATAAAACAAGAATATATAGAGAACATTCACACAAGGCCATCGAATCCCAAATTATGCACCATGATTATAAATTTCTATATACATAGGTTGTCTAACCTAACCAACAGGTAGTACTTATCCCACAACTGTACGTGATGGGTGGGTATCAAACCCACAACCCCCGACTGAGCACTCAATTAATAAACATCAACAGGCCAGTCACATCATCAATCAATGACACTGTGTATCAACAGAATCAAATCAAAAACTTTGTATATTTTAAATTTGCTATCAAACCATATTCAATATTACGTAAAAAGTCTCAACGTGAATGATTAAAGACAATTAAAAATTATAGGAACCAATTCAGATTTATGATCAGTTGCCACCACCGTGTAAATTTAAAATTAATTGAATTGAATTATTAATTGAAATATTAAAAAAACAATGATGATAAGGATGATGACGAAGTTGAACAAAGAGGACCTAATCGAATAATTGTAGACGTAAGCAATAAACACGGAAACAATGGAATTATAGCTATTTGAATAGATTTAAATTAAGTTTTTCTGTTACGTAATAGCTAGATCAGTTCCGCAGTAACAAAAATCGCATTTGGCAACACGAAGTGATCTCATGTATTTGTTGAATCTTAAAATGGAAAAAAATATTTATAAACCTTCCGTATAAATCATTTTACGCATCTTTTTTTCTTTAGTTAACACGTCTCCTGACATATTATGATTACTAATCTACTTTTCAAATGTACAGTGAAATATCTGCCTCTTTCGTTTCACATTTTTCTTTTTCGTTTTATTTTAAATTCTGCTCTCTAACTTGTGCCTCTTACATTACTCTTGGACACTAAGATTTATCCATGCGTGCGTGAACGCTGCTCTTCCACGCATGTCGTCATTACTATCTCTTGTATTTCACTCATCTTATTTCTTCACTGCCTACTTTCATTAAATACCATAATAATTTAATTTAACATTTACTTGGTCATTCGCCTTTTGTAGCTGAGGAATTTAGTAGCATATACAAATCATCGTTGCAGCTCATGGATACCTGTGACCAATCTTAAACTTGACTACAAAAGATTATTAACACAGGGAGTCCAGTTTGTATTAGGGCTTGATAGGTCTGTTAATCCCTACAGTATAAATTAATGGGAGTTCAATTAATAACGGCAGTTACGACACACGTAGCCGTGAAACACTCCTTAGATTGAAACACATAGTTGTAATAATGTATTCACCTAAATAGTGACTGCTATGAAATATTTGATGAGGAAATGGATATTAAGAAAATATTATAAAATATACAACTTATGACTAAATTACATATTATGAACAAAAGCACTTTAAAGTGGCAGCAATAATTTCTCCTAGTCAAATGTTTTTTTTCTAAACTGGGCACACGTAATAAAATATTAGACCGCTTTCACCAATAGCAGCTGTTGTTACAAATCGACTGGCTTGTCGGCACAGTGGGTCATGGTTTTAATTGTAGAATCGAGGGTTGTATGTTCGATTCTCACCACATGCCCAATTTTCTGTTATGAGGGTAAGTGTTTGTTCTGCTTTCATGTAAAGATGTATATTTATCAGCTGTCTGATAGTCGTAGCGCAAGTTTTATCAAATTTGACGACAGATGACCGTCTAATTTGTCCAAGAACTAGACGAATCTTAGAACTACATATTTGGCATGGAGTTCCCATGGTTTCATAGTGAACTTTGCAAGGGCATATTATTATTACAAAGCCTCTCAAATTGACTGAGAGAGAGGCATGACACCAATATGATAGCAGGTGATGGTTGTGACAGTCAAGTAAAACGTCCCGGGAATCGCAACTGGTTGTATACTTGTAGCCTACTGGCAAGGCTGGTCGGCGTGCAGCGTTCGATTAAGTGGTAAATAGTTGCCGTTCCCGTTACTAACGGGATCGGATTCCTTCGTCCCGGCGGCGCTCCACGCGCACTAATGGAATTTAATTTTACGTACCATTTTGTATTCGTACGTTGTAACGGTGGATCTAGTAACTTCGCTTTGCTACATCACTGACTCGTACTGTGTGTTAGATTGTTACTGTTTTTCCATCATATGATAGGCTAGCGTTTGGTCGCGATTCCTGTGTGCTGTGTGAGTGTGATGTGCTGTTAAACGTAAATGAGTGGATGAAGCACGTATGTCTACAAAAAACCTCACGCTTGCTTTAAAGAATATAATCTGTCGTCACTAGGCTCTTGTAATGTCAAGTGTAGCTTCTGTTTTAGAACTTAAGTATATTTATGCTGTACCTACTCATAACCCTGATTGGAATTATCTGCTTCGTATACCAGTGTACCATAACTCTTTGACGCAATGTTTGCCGTTTTGCAGCAGTAAAAGACAGGTGGTTAAATTACAATCAAATCTCGCATAGGGTTCTGTCACTGCACTGTCTTAAAGTAAAATGTATTATCTATATCAATGAAAATGTACTTTTTTATGTAAAACATCACCTTGAAAATTCAAGTAGTAAACATAACATGCTATTATTTAAGAGAACATTATGTAACAAACACAATAATACAATTCATTATCACGAAAGTAAAACACCGTGACTATCTCAAATCAGACTCACGGGACCATAGCAAATGTCTCGGCAAGCTGAAACAATTTCTATAGCTCTACGTCACATAAAAAACGAAGCGGTTAGTACAGCTAAAACCATCTGGGAAATTAATGTAATGAGACTGGTATGATCGGTAGAGCAAGCCAAAGCTATATTCCTTTAAAAATCTATGCTACATATATTTTGCTTAAACTCTACTTACCTACACACTTGTATGAACAACACGCGCTTATCTGAATCTATGCGTGAACTTACTAGCAATTTATTTTCTACACGATAACGTCAGCAGCGCAGGAAATAATTGTAATCACCGGCATACCAAATCTTTCATTGTCAATTACTTCGCTATTTCTAATCTAATTAAGTGCCGCAACTTCGTCGATGTAAAGTAAGGTAGAGTTATGTTGGTGTTGAAGAAAGTAGTTTTGTTCAATATAATATTCCATATACTCTATATGTAATAAATCTGTAAGCAATATCTTTCATAAATTTGGGAATATACCAATGTACTGATTGAAATATATTCCAAGCGATGCACAACGCTATTTGTGTGTCGTTGGTCTGTCTATTTGATTTGTGTATTTGAATTTGTTCGTTTGATTTAAGCTAGTTCAAAGGAGTCATAATGTATGGATGAGATGGATTAAGTTGTTTATGCAGGCAATATCTTTTATATACTTCTCTTCTTTTATTCGTCTTCTTTTATTCTCATATACCTACGTATGTTGTTCGCTTTCACACAATACATAGATTTATAAGAGGATCTAACTCCTTATGTATCTTCTATTATTTAAAAAATATATTTGATATATATGTTCCGTTAGATAAGATTTCATTGTACTTACGCTGGAGTATTGAGAAGTGAAGAACAGACAGAATATCGCTTACCTGGAAACAAAATAAATACAAATTATCGAGGATATTTTTATATTGTAATATTCGTATTCTAGTGTAGCTTAGCCCACACTCGGCACATTAAGACCTTAAGTCCTCTCATTCTAAAAGAAGGCCCATGGTCAGCAGTAAATTAGTGAAAGGGTCAATTATGAAACTCAATATACATTTCTAGCAGTTTCAAAATATCGGTTGAACAACGGATATACTCGAAGTATTAAGGTCTTTAGTGCTTTAGACAAGTGGCCCACAAAAATATTTTCGAAAAAAGTATAATAATTTTGACAGGTACATATTAATATTAAACCTGTTTTCGGACACCCCATTCCTATTAACACAGCATCAACCTGACACCAGCTCAGACTATAGCAAGAACATGAGAGGTAGCCTATAAAATATGTAAGTGAATTCTCCATACAAGCGATAAGTAAGAGGTTTATTTTCAGTGGAAGCCATTGTTAAGACGGCAGAGGTCGGAATCGAAGCCGCACTCAAGTGCATCAACTTTCACTCCGATTGGCGACCGACATACATACATACTTTACTTGCTACTTGTGTGTATGTAGTGTTAAAACTATGTATGTATGTATTCGTGAGATCGCAGGAGAAAATTACAACTGTTTTCTAGTAATTGCATTGTCTTGTACATTGTAATCTGACTTTCAATTAAATGGCACCTTCGGCCATTGGTAAGTCTTGATCCAGGGGCTGTTGGTTCGGATTCCACACAGAACGATTTATATAGATTTGTTTATACCTTGTATGAATTAGTGCGGGTAAGTACATATGTATCTAAAAATGTTTGTAATACACGTAATTTAATAGTTTTCTGATCATGACACCGGCTGTTCAATGAGCGACGAAACGTCACTGTGACTTGTCTAAATATACGCGTATTGTTGTTCCTGCCCTTGCACTACGAGTTATACTATATACTGTGCAATATATACTGTCACCGCCATAATTCTGGCGGGATTTATTATTCGGTAAGTGGGTAACGTATCATAATTATTTCAAGGTGTTTATTTACTTATAAGCCGGTTTCTTCTAAATGCCTAAACGTGGGCAGACTCGTCAAATGTCAATGACCAAATACTAGAATGTTCTTATTTGAATTAAAACTACATGAATTCCATGCACGGTGACCATTCGTGGCAAATTGGTGCGCTATGGGCCGTCGACCTGCAAGGACGCGGCGCCTACATACATTACAAACTCACTTGACATTAAGTAACGTAATTAACATAACTATCATAGCTGTCACTAGATGTCGCTGTACACAATTTAGTATTACTGCAAACCTGCGCCAACGATCATTGGCTGAGCGTCAGGTAGCGACTTTCTTCTCAAGTTAGTATTTTATTTTCCATGCAGATGTGTTTATATTTTAGTATTTTTTTTTAAATTATTTTATAGCAATTTATCAAGCTTTGAAAATGTTAAAACATACAGCCACTTAAATGTCTACCTTATGTCATAATTTTATAAGCTTACTTACTTACTAAATTATTTTATAGCTGCGTCTGCACATGCTGTTCAGATTTAAATAGGAATGAATATTATCAGGAACTAAGAGTAATAAATTAAAAAAAATATATATTTATCTATCGACTTTCTGCTTATTGCTCAATGCTCATATAATACTTGACGGATTTTTCTTTGAAATTAAATGTGATTTTATTTTAAAGACATCGGTAATATGTAGGATAGTTTAATCATTCTTGTAATATTATTTAATTACCGCTGCCAACGTAACAGCTATAAATTATTATTGTTATTGACAAGTGACGTTTCCTAAGTTCGCAATATACGAGTACGTTAAATGTTACATTACTAAACTTCACAGTCG
>DWMG01003778.1:0-11550 GCA_018244855.1 Elbella merops
ATGAGTGAAAATTATATTGCATTTTCTATCATCAACTAACAATTTTCTCTCTATTATCTTACGAATAAACAGAACAGTGCTTATACAATAAATATCGTAAAATAAAACAGCAAATATGAACGAACATCTTAAAAACTTCACGGAAAAGAAAATATATTATTCATTGTTTGCCGTTTAAAACCTCTTCAATTTTTTTCAAAACTGCGACGTTGTACAGTCAGATTCCTTATAAATATTCATATACAGTTGAATATTCAATGGTTATGGTTAACCTTTGGGTGGTAGGCCATACTTATCAGCACATCTAAATACCTACGTAGATATAAATATTTAAATTTCGAACATTAGTGTGTATAAATTATTTTCTTAGTTAAATAAAAATTGTATGACAATAAGCAATATTTCCTCTCTACACTGCGATAAGAAAGTCCTCTTATACACGCGTTGTTTCTAATATTACAATCTGATATATCAGCCTCTTCCAGTTAAAATTTATCGAACATGTAATTCCTTGTCTATGCCTTGTTTACTGAGCTCCCGTTTTATTACTATTCTTTTGTAAGTGTATTTGGATTTGAGCCAAATGTTCTCCTTTTATTCATGTGAACGTGTGGACACCCTGCACACTGTTTACTCTGCAATTATACAAAACGATTATTCTGGTTTTCTTTTTCCCAAATACAAAATTATAAACCATTTTTTAATCTATATACATATGTAGCATAAAAAGTACGAACGATACAGAAAGTACAAAAAGCTTTAGAAGTAATATAGAAGAATTTGAACGATACAGAAGGTGCGAAGAGCTATTGAGCTAATATCAAAGAGTACGAACGATATAGAAGACATGAAGTTCTATAGAAGTAATATAAAAGAGTATGAACGATACAGAAGGTAAGAAGAATTATAAAAATAGTGTAAAAGAATATAAAAGGTACAGAAGATACTAACGGGTTATTAAAATAGTATAAGAACTAACTGTCTTAGTGGTCAAGTGGTTGCAAGCGAGACTGCTGATCGAGAAGTCCTAAGTGCTAGTCCCGTATCGGGTACTGTTAGATTTTTGTCACTTAGATTGTCTGAGAGGTCGTTTTTGTACGTAGATGGGACTAAAACTTTATTTTAAACTCATTGTATTATATTTTGTTTTATTTTTGACATACTCGTATATAATGTACCTTGTAACTATCGTATTAGTACGTAAATTTCGTTTAACAAGCACTTTTAGGTTTTAGCGAGCCATTTAATAAATTTACCTTTTACATAATGTGGTCGGTTTACACTATTTGGCTTATCTACATAAACACTGTAGCATGCCAAAATATACGTACTACATTGTGAATATATTTAGCTTGTAGTTACGTCAGCTAATCTCGCGAGTGTCATGCTCTCGGCCTATTCACAGCTTTCGGAGCTCATTGAAAGTCGTTAATGTACCGCAGGTCCCATAATGTACCTATGCGATCGCATTACCGCTGTCCCACGCGGTCCACGGATGCAGATGTCCATTAATTACTTTTGATTCAGAGGGCTAATCGTCGTAATTTTCAGCACGAGATTCCACAGTGAGATAATGAAGTTTTTTTAATTAAATGGATCTCGCCCTCTGTCCAAGGATATCATTTATAAAAAGGTTTTTTGCTTTATATAGGTAATTCTTTTTAAAATATATCTTCCTGTGGCCTGTTCGTTAGGATGTAATAATAATGTTGTTTTCTAATATATACGGGTGTAATCCACTGCGTAGTATTGGCTGTAGACAGAAGCTAATATTAGCGGAAAATTGGATTGATGTTAGCATATCTATGTTGACAACGCCATTTGTTAAATTTATTCATGTTTCTAATTTTATTTTGTCCCATCTTCCTCAATTGTCTTTGCATTTAATTAAATTTATGGAAAGCTCAAAATAAGGAAGCCTTAATTAACATTCTTATTTGAGATATTTTACCGGCTTACACTTATTGGATTAAAATATGAATACCAAAGGTCGTTTCTTAAAATAACTTTGGTCTAAATATGAAGAATAAAACCGTTTCTAAACAATTCATTCATTCGTTTGTTCATTCACTCACTCGTTAAACAGTTGTTGTCAATTCAATTATATTATATGTTTGAATAAACTGTCGTATATGAATCTTTGTGTTTAACCTATTTCCCTCCATTATAATGAATAATGACGTGCCTAGCAATAAATAGCTAGCCCCCATCCACTCAATTCTACCATACGGCTGTTTTTTATACAAAACTATCGGTAAAAATAGTTCGGATTAGGTCACGCCTACGTTCCAATACCGCAATATTGCGTGCTGTGAAACGGCCGTTTCGCTAGGGCGCGGGAATTGTATTCAAAACCGAAATACCCACACATTCTAATCCACATTATTTATGATTCCTAGATGGAAGCTAAACACTCATATCATTATTTTTAGTTACGTATATAGTTTTATAAAACTTACGTATATAACTAATTAACCTAACATGTATGTACATATAATGAAACTATAGAGATTTGCTGATATGCGCATTACGCAAAAAATTTTCAACAGACATCGATAATTAACTAAATACGTAGTTTTTATTATCATATCACAGGCAAGTGTATTGACCATTTGGCCGCGATCCCACCTGATGGAAAGAGCAGATGCTTCCTACGATGCAGCACGCGTGCCTGGGAAATGCCCCTATGCTTTAAAAATCCAAGGTTATATGTGTCAGGGAAAAGATACTGGCAGAGTGTACCACTCTTTAACGGTCTGAATAAGTAAATTATAACTAAACCGTTTCAACAAACAACGTAACAAAAAACAAAACTAATAAGAATCTATATAGTAATATTATTATATGTATTTACTTATAAATTTTGCAATACAGGTATAATCTGAGAGCCCACGTCCATAATACATATTTATGTTTTTTCACCTCGATGAAACGGGGCGGCGAAAGGGCCATAACGTCTCAGAATTTCATTAGAGACCCGTCGCTGGCACGCGAGTTTGTGTGGGACAGATTAAAAGCTGAAACTATCTCTAAGAAAAACATATATGTACGTTGAGCAATTACTCTTATTCAGATATCAAGTGAACTTAAACTTAGTTATTCGATTTAAACTCTGTTTAAGAATAGCTGTCGAACATTCTCGAACAATCCCGAACAAAATCGTGGGTTAAGTTCCGAGATAGATCTATCAGGGCCGTTATCACAAAATATATGAAACTTGTTCAGAAAATGTGCTACATTCTAAATTGTAAGTAAAATCGAATGTTTCCTAAGATACCATTTAATACACAATATATTAAAGATATTTCAGATATTCTGTTGTTAACAATTTCGTATTTAATAAACATAGAAATATCAAATTTACAAAAGGTTTAAAAAAATTACTAAAATCGATTATTATCAAAAAACGTATTGAATGTAGGTACCTACTTTTGCTTTTTTAAATCATATGTATATATTATTATTAGTGTGTTACACATTTAATTTTATTTAATAATTACGTTTGTCTCGGTGAGTATAAAAAGGCTTTCAATAAAACGTATAACGAGAAAGAAGCGCAATTTCCGCTGTTATATAACTTTAAAGCTATTTGTAAAAGAAAAACTCATTTCGTACTTAGATAGTCATTGCAACGGACCTCAGGTGCGCTTTCATCCCAAGGACTTAGTTAAAAGCCTCTTGTACCGGTAATTAAATTGTCCCTTTAGTACCCTTACCCTTTAAATGCATTAAAACAATACCTGCTTATTAAAATCGTAAATGGGCGGACCGTGGGTACTTTCAGGCTAAAAGGCAATAAATTATACTCTCCAGGATTACTATATACACTTTTGAAACAGTTTGAAAGAATTAAAATTATCTATATTATTATATATTGAATAAAATCTATTAATAACTCGAAGTCTGGATCTGTTTCCGGTGTATTGCAATTGGCTAACCATCTATTCCATGGTAGGACGTAAAGGTAACTCGTGAAACTTATCAGTACCTATACTACACTGCTCTGCTTACTCCTAGGGGCAACAGGTGTGATGTTACGTTAAAAAAATACGAGTTACATTATTTCGATAAAATCAATACTCAATTCTCACATTTAATTTCAATGAACGCTCTTAAAGAAAAGATATTATGTTGACAGAACAGAAACACCTTGGCGTGGCATTTCATTACGTGAACCTTTGTGCGGATCAAAAGAATAATGGTTTGCGTTTATTTGTACATAGTATGTATATTATATATTGTTATCTGAATATGTTATATTTGGGAATAACATTTCGAAATTGGAAGCAGCTTTAAACATAATTCGCGAAATACATACCAAAGACCTCAAGATCTTCTATGTCGTGATTACGACATAAAGTCATGAATTTAGTACAACTTCTACCTCCAGTAACATACATCAAAACTCATCAGATATTACTTCAGAAATTCGAAGACTTACCCTCGGAACTGAAGACAGGTGATATGTGCATAATTATGTTATGCAGATAATGCATTACATTGCTTAAAAATATTAATAATAGGCGATTGTTGGCATCGTTCATGTTTTTTTCTACTACTAACAGAATTTAAACTTAAGAGAATAAGAATTCGTGCTTGCAGTTCCGCTTTAGAACTAATTGAGTTTTTTTACTCGAAAACAAAAATTTTAGAAGGATCTCTTTACTGTTGCATGTCCCCTTAACATTACATGAATATAAAAGTTCAATCACACTAAAAGGACATATACATACAATTCAGTGTTAAAATAAAATGTAAATAAATTTGTTCTCCAATCAAGGCATACCAGAATTTGTATATCGTTAGAGTAATAAAAGCTATTGGAAATGTCTCCAATATCCCGCGTTTCAATTGAGATTCGCGACGTCCAGCGGGTTTCAATTAAATTCTACGCTGGTCTGCTTTATATTCAAAAACCATTGCTTGTAATTCCTTTTCACAAAATCTAATCCATTTTCTTTACGCTTTCTTTCGTTGTGATGAAAAATTTTGTGGGAACAACCGTTATCTTCCGCACTTAATAATTGGTGGTGTACTGTCCGGAATATTTAATAACGCACAAACATTTTTAACCTTATCTACTCTATTTAGATTTCGAAATACAATAGCTTTTTTCGCGGCAAAACCAAGTTAATGCTGACCAAATTTTCTTTTAGTACGATTGATACCACGTGACGTTGACATAAAAGTAATCGGTATATTAATTATATAGCAATCATAGCTTCGTTTTAGAATGGGCGACCGATGTATATTTTGTTGGACTGTTGGACATTTACAGCAGATGCGTTGCCGACGTAAAACTGAGCTCTTTCCATACACTTCTTACAGACAGAGAATACTCTGAAACTATAACTTTACTTTTGATTATTTTAACTGCTTAAAGTAGATAACAGACTAATTACAACTCTTAACAACTAATTGACATAACTCCAAAGCTTTTTCGACAGCATGAAAGATTTACGACAAGCACAAACATATATCGATAATTAGAAGCACGGCTAAGTCTTAATTAGTTAGCCCGCCGAGTTCAATAAGAGGTAAACCTATTATGTGTATACTTAAGGAAAATAATTAGATACCGTAATTCACTTGACGCGTGAAAAGCCTTTTCTCGTGTCGTCGCAATATTCTGCAAGAAAACAAATTATACGGAATCCTCTCGAAATTTAAAGCGGAGTACTCGGGGGAGTTCATAAAATTACTGGGTCGATTGTACGAGATGTGATGGGATATACTTTATAATGCAGTATTTAATTTATCTAACGCCTCATGGTGGTCGTTATCTGTGAGAAATTACCACGTTTCCGTTGAAATGCTTTTGATAAAACGAGTACTTTTGCTACTTTTGATGAAAATAATGATGAACATTTGCTGATTTGATGTTTTTGTTGTGTTGAAAACTTATTGTTTAACAAATTTAAAAGATATTTCAACGTGCTCAGTGTGACGTCAGGACGTGAATATCTTATGGTTCTTATAAACGCAGGAGCTCACTAATAGTAATCATTATCGTTATAAACTCAGATTATCAATATTTTTAATATATGTCGTAGTAATAAAATACAAACATAAATAAGTTAGGTACTCGAAATATTACAAAAAAAATAATTGTTGTGTGTTAGTTGATATTTCACATAAGTACATACCAGTATATTTCAACAGACTTGGACCACTAAGAACATATTCATTTATTCCTTGTTGTACACCAATGAGCAGGCTTAACCAAGGCGATCTGAATGCTTACTGGCGTTCTCCACCAGCTGACTCTTATACAACACAAAAAAATTAATGTAGTGAGTAAGATGAGAAGATGAATTCCAGTAAGAATGAGTACCTTTCAAATAGAAATAATTTAACCAACAACAAATATGAGTATTCAAAGCAACAAATACGGTTATACAAAGACTTCACAATTTAAATGGGTCTATTATATTTGGCTAGTCACTAAAATTTAGTCGGATTATACGAAATCTTAAAGAAATTTTCCCGTTATGGATCAACAAAACAAACATGACACTGATAAATAATAGCACGACACTTGTAATAAATGTAGGTATTATCTTTAGTGCGAAACAATAAAATATGTTCGAATACGTTGTATGTCCCAAACGCCCAAAGCAATAAGCAATTAGGGTTCTATCCTATATCATCATGGTGAGCGCTGAGAGCATCTGTTGTATGTTCCTCTTTAAGCTATTTGTAATGTGATGCTTAATATATATCAGAGGGCCTGTTCAGTAACACTAGATGCCACTTATTATTAAACAAAATTGTGTCACCGTTGTTTGCAGAGTTTTACATCTTCCTATAAACCACGAGGTTTTCCTGCAATATTTCCACATCTAGAATATACCGCTATGCTGATCAACGCTGGTTGATGGAAGTATGAAATACTAACTAATCCATGTATAAGTTTCTTTATTGCCTTAAGGCCTTTGACGAGGTTTGACGGTTGTTCCCTGATATAGCACTGATACCAACTCTTCAACATGCTCTCCAGAGACCGCAGAAAGCTCGAAATGTGTTGCCGTTATCGGAATGAAATTATGTTTCATTGCAATTTTAGTTATAAGCAAAGGACCACGAGCAGTCTCGTGGATTTTTAACCCTTGTGGCACTATGTATTTTAAAAATCGATGCATGAATCGAGATTTTAAGAAATATTATGTGTAATAATAGTTCACTATCGAACATTGAATATTTTGATTCCAATAAATAAATCCATGAGTTTATGATGGTTTATCATTAAACCTGAATATCACTCGCTCTATCACTAAATGAACACATGGAGCGACCCAAAAAAATATTCCAAGACGTAAGTCTCCACTCTGGCCTTAAGAGTTCATTTCGTAACTTTGGTTCATTTCGACGTAACTTTGCCGAAATGTATATCTGTTATTACTCGGTAACTTCATATAAAATTAACTTTCGTGCAGTATGCACTGTGCACCCTCTCAAAATGGACATGTGTTAGCGTAAATAACACGGAGCATACACAAGATAACATCCCATTGGCAACACGTGTTTCAATTCGAAATCATATACTCAAAGGCATAGACTATACGAAGGATAGTTGCGAAGTCGTTCTTACTCTTAGAGAGGAACTGTTATAAACAGTGAACGATAGCGATACAAATGATGATGCTAATTCTAATGATGATAAGGTAAATACCGCATGATTTTTAAAGTTTCGCTACTGATTGAATACGGTGCAAATAACAACAATTAAATCAACCAATCAACTTACGCAAATAAAAATACAGGTGCTATTTTTAGGAGCTACGAGTTTTGTTTTTAAAAATACATATGTACGAGTGTAAATTCCGCGATCATTCCAAAGCTTCCTCACTATAAAGCAATTAGAGGCGTTCTATATCGCCCGAGAATGCAAGCCCCGCGTCAGTTTAACGCGAATTCGCGTGTGCATAAATTAATGTCGCAACAGTAATGAGCGAAATTAGCGATGCATTATTCGACGATGAATTTGAAATGGCAACAAAGTGGCAAACGGGTAACGGGGTGAAAATAGTCAAGTAATTCTTAGCCACTGCTACACATGGAGTTATAAGTATTATATTGAGTTCTAAAGATACACAGTTTTAAATCTGCCACGCGAGCCTAAACACGCGACAGCTCCCAAGGTCCCATAGCAATAAGCAATTACGGACGCTCTATATCGCCCGAGAATGCAAGCCCCGCGTCAGTTTAACGCGCATTCGTGTTTGTATAAATTAACGTCGCAACAGTAATGAGCGCGTACAGTCGGAGTTTAATCATCTGTGTTATTTATTTAGTTATAATGATGCGCTGCAAGCGCTGTTCACTTTGTTAATAATCAACTAAGAAGCTAAATAGTATTAACTGTTTGAAAATTAGGTCTTACTGTAAACGATGAACTAAGAACCAGAGTAAGTATAATTCTAACTATTTCAATATCAATCTTTATTGTAAATGATAAACTAAGAACCAAAGTAAGTGTAGTTTAAAAATTAAGTCCTGCTGTAGACGTAGGAATAAACCTATTTACGAAAGTATTTTTACTCAAGAAAAATTACTTACTTGTAATTCTCAGTTTACTTATTCACGCTAACTATCGTTCCCGTCAAATGGGGATACTTAGCGAGGTGAAAATGCCTTTGAAATGTGATCGTAGTACCAATTTACTTGTTCAGTACGAAGAATTTAAGCTCTGGATGTTTTTCTTTTTTCCTAATGGAGGATATATACATGAGAAGAATTTATATTTAGAGAAAAGAAATTTGAAATGGTGAAAAGTTTTCGGAATTTTTGAATGTAATTTTGCAAATCAAACTTTTAGCACGTTAGTACTATTCGGCTGAAGAGATGGTAAACTTTAGCCCAGCCAATAAAAATTAGTATTCATTCAGTTAACATTAGACAGTATCAAAGGTAGTCAATGAACATTTCGGGATAAATACAGCTGTACTAGCTGTACCTAGTACATTTTCTATCGAGCAGCAAGCGAACTACGCGATCTACCCTTGGGTATGTCATGTCTGGTCATGTCAATCAATACATCCCTTACATTTGAACTGCAGCCCATTAATGTTTCGGGAGAGGACTAGGTTTGCTACATCTGTAGTTGTCAATGTAATGTAATACGATGTGTTTTAATAATAAGTACAGAATGCCCATGAATTTATTTCAATGCCAAAGGGATTTATGGCCGTATAAGCTGACTGTTAAAATTGACATTTCCTGTATCAGGAGTCGGCCAAGCGTGAATTGGACTGGTTCCGTTTAGATCCCGTACATTCAATTTGTTGTTGGGTTGTTGTAATGCTAAAAATATTACTACTGCTATTTAAATCAAACTTAATTGGAAAGCTTAAGACTTAATACTAAAGCCTCCTCCTCCTCCTCCTCCCGTTTGCTCGTTTGCCCCCTATTCTATAAAAAAAAAAAATTGTACTTGGAAAACTTTCACATTTTTTCCAAAATTTTTCTTCATTTTTCACAGTGACAGATAATATGTAGGTACCTGCATAATGTTCGTAAATCGTGTTTAAGAGCATTTTAATTTTGACTTTACTCTATACGCCTATTTAAATCTATTAGCTGAAGGAAAGAGAGTTAAGAAATAAAAAAAAAATGACGTATTGCGTGAGAAATTGCAAAATCAAAAAATGAAGGCTTAAAATACGCCTGTAAAACTTCAATACTTTTGTATAATAAAATAAAGAAGCAAGAACAAATTCGTTGGTTTTTTGCACTGTCTTAGGGAACATTAAGAATAACCCAAACTGTGGTATAAAGGGCGTCTTATAATATTGGAGATGTCATGAACGAACGACATTTATTATTCTTTTTAAGCACGAAATAATATATACTGCAATGTCCGATCGCAATGAAGATGTGTACGCAATAAAAATGTAATCCTCTTACCATAATAAAGTAAGTATGAATACGAGTAGCTTTTGTTACCAGAACAGCGATTCGGTTCGGAGCAGTCACGTCGGTAGTTTCTTCAGTTCAACAAGGATATTATTTGATAGGTTGCTATTACAAGTATTACTATGTCGCTGGCCCTTTTAATGCATTGGTTAGTGTCTTTAAATACTGCGCTCAGGGGTTGCAGGTTCAATCCAGGATCAACGTTTGTGTGACGAACACAAATATTTGGTCTGCGTTTGGGTATAAATATTAAACATGTGAGCGTATTAAGGAATTTGTATATGTACTTTATTAGCGATCTGGTTAACATTTCATAAACTGTTCCTAATTTGAGACCAAATGGCCATGTGTGGAGTGTCCCAAGATATTTGAAGACCACTTTTGTTAGGGCTGTTAAAAAACGACGTGAAAGATTATTTAGTTGTAGTTGTATTGCTGGACAAATAAAACTGATTTCAAATATGTATAGAGGTGACGTAAAATTCATATAAAACAAGTCAGGTGAGGATTTTTTCGTCCATATATGTATATGCTCTATGAATTATTGCATGGAATTTCGGGGATAACATATAAAGACAAGGATAATAAGTATACTATGTGGTCATTATTATTATTATGTGGTCATTCACAATAAGCGTTCAAAATGTAACATGACTGGACCAAGTCCATTCTTCGACGTAATGACACAGTCCGTTTATAACAAGATCAAACGATGATCGGTCTTCAGTATTCGAGAGCCAGTGTTCAGTGACCACAAAATGGGCGTTAAATGCTCATAAACTAGTATTATTCTGCCCGTACATGGATCCCCGTAAATCTTGCTTCGTGGTTCGTTTAGAACTCACTATAAATACATTTTGGCCATTGTACCGTATTATTGTTTATCAGTATAACTACTTCTTATATCTACCTGCGAGATTTTTTTTTTTTTTTTATCAATCAGTAGTTAAAGTGCATACTATAATGCAGTGTTGAGAAAAATGTAATATATTTTTTTTGTAATTACAACTTATTAGATATTATGATGTTCACCGCCATTTTGGAACACATTTAGCATTCTTTAAAAGTAATAATAAATACTAGAGTTTTAGTTAGCGTGTCAGGTACAATTGGTTTCTTTGAATAAAATTAACACATATTATCCAAATGTAATGTTTTTACTCTTTTTACTTTCCATTGGCTGAATATTATAGAATTGTTATATAAAAAATTCATAATACGACTTAAACGTTGAGTAACTACAAAAACTTGTTGACCTAAAACTATTAAAAGCAGATTATATATAATAATGATCAAGGATCGTCGATTCTGCGAACGATGGTATATGAGATATTATAATGTCTGATATTATAATAGCGTCTTATAATAATTTATAAATTGTTTGAATTATCTGAATATTTAGTTTCTACAAACAATTTCAAACATTTAAATGATAGCAGCACCGATATATGTTAATAGGCTCACCTCCTATTTTACTGTAGAAAGAAAACCATTATTGATGTATCGCGGAAGTGTAATAGGTACACTTATCTGCCTATACCATTAGAAAAAAATAGGATTTATATTATATTATGCAGCACGTATAAGAAAAAAGATTATAAAGTTTTAGTCTCACACGTAGTAAGCACATTCGTG